>OUQQ01000054.1:21172-59343 GCA_900404475.1 Spongospora subterranea | reverse complement strand
GTTGTCAATTTGATCCAGGTCTTGGTCCTCGTTCTTGATCGGTTTTTGGTTGTCAATCTGATCCAGCTCTTGGTCCTCGTTCTTGATCGGTTTTTGGTTGTCAATTTGATCCAGCTCTTGGTCCTCGTTCTTTATCGGTTTTCGGTTGTCAATTTGATCCAGCTCTTGGTATTCGTTCTTTATCGGTTTTCGGTTATCATCATTCTGCCCTATTTCATTGAGATCAACAGGCTGGTGTTCTTGACGCAGTTGGGTCTCATCGTCCTTTAGTCCAATCCCTTGTGCAACACCGAACACTAGAGCGATTCCAAAGACGAAAATCATTGACACCTTCATAGTTCAAACAATACTACTATGATTGAAAAGGTAGATGACGGGATCCTGCCCCGTCACCACTCCCCAGTCAAATGCCGCCGTATACTGACAAGCGCCACAGGTGCACTGTTGTACCGTAGTTTTGCGGACTGCGGCTGAACAGCCCCGCAAACCCTTAACTCCGTGAGTCGGAGTCCTGCTTACAGCTCCATGTTTTTCACCACCTTTAAGAGGGTCCACTGACTCCTGTTCCTGCGTATCAGTTGAATCACTTTGCGATTCTCTTTGAGATTACGAACATGGTATTGACTATTTGCCGATTTCTGCAAGTGTGATTACTGAATTTGAGGTCTCAGGTTTACGATAATGCGTGCAAGGTGACGATAGATAAGCCTCCTCCCCTAAAAAATTGTGTTTCTGTTCCGCAATCATTTCCATTTGATCTGCCGATGGGTAAGGTAAAGCCAATCTCTGCCGCGGGGGACCGTGGCAGCTTGATGTCAGTTGTACGAGTCGACCAGCCTGGCAAAAAAAATTAAAATCTCATTCTGTCACTGCGGAGTTGCAGCATTTGAAGGTGGTCGCTTTATGGTCGACCTTAGTCGGAGTGGATAAGGAAGCAGCGTCTGCTCATGATGCCACTCGCCTTGCTCAGATTCAATTTCGTGAAGATCACATTCGTCGAAAGCAGGAGTGCCACGATTACGCAATGTGGCAAAAATTGAAAGCAGCATCAACGATGGTAAAATATTCAAGGTGCCAGTTATCTCCCTGCCATCATGACGGCCCAAGGAGTTGACATGGCACGCGAGATCAATGATGATAGCGTTTTTTTTTTTGCATTTTGTTGCATCCCCAGTTAGGACGTAACGATTTCGGTATATTCTCGTCCGTTTTTGGACATCTTGTCAAGCCAGAATCGAGACTGGCTTCGCAAGGAAAAGATTTACAAATGGATTGACGTTGTGAGCTCTGTCACAAAGGACGACGTCTTGAAGTTTGTACCAGAGTCTAAACTGTCCATTCTTGAAGCAGGGTCAGGCGACACTAAGGTCTTCAAGAAAATCCTTTCTGAGTACAAATCGAAAGCGGACGGTTTCAGCTGCAACCAACAGCAAATGACTTTATTGATCAACGATGGAAAATTTTCTTGTCAAAAGGCAGCTAATTTATCGTATACAAAAAAACAGGTCATGTACGTCAAGATCAACCAGGAGAAATCCCAGATGCCGGGCCGAAAAGGAAACTAGGAGCCCCTACTCGTTATGAGGAGCAGTGTGATTGGTTGGGAAACCTTATCATTTCACGTTTGCAGCGAGGAGAGCCAATGACACGTGAAGAGGCTTGTTCCGCAACGGTGATTCGGTGGAGTAAATCGAACGATGTCGACTACACATTATCACCTCATTTCACTTTTGACCACAAAAGTTTGACCTCCAAATGGGAACAAATCCTGTGGTCTTATTCCGTGGTCTGCAGTTGACGTTGGCGGAGACGGCGCAGATCCAGTCGCAGGTTTTGAAGGAATCGGAGGTGTGGTAGTCGGTCGCATTGCGGCGCGAACCCAGTCCTCCCTCGCATTTATCCGGTCATGCGTTCGTCCTTCATGTGTTCCTGGCTGAAGATCCAGATGTTCTGCTTTATCATGTTTTTTTCAGTCGGAATTTGATACAACGCGGTGAAATTTTGACCAACATAACTGGACGCGGTGACCGGCATATTCAACCACGTCCTGGGGGGCGTTTCTCGTTGACGACGGCCGAGTGTCGGACATGAATCTGCAATGTGGCCAACATCGCAGTACTGCTTGCCGACTCCGGTTGGGAAACCGGAGCCGTCGCGACTCACAAATTCCGTAAAGGGATTGAATGCTAACATTCAGGATCTACTGATGATGTTTGCTCACAAGGACGACCTGCACGAGCTTGAAAGACAGGCAAATGAATGCGCCAACCGCATTCTAACCCGACACTGTTGTCATGGCGACAACAAGATTTCTCCGGCAGACAATCACGCTCCGATGGACATCGGCGCAAGCATCGCTGCTGTTCGCATGGAGATGACCGACATGAATCACGCTCAACCCCGCGGGGACGGCTCACCGCGGCGGAGCGCCAGCCACGGTTCGATCATGGCCTATGCCTTTATTGTGGTGGAGCTGGCCACATCGCAGATTCATGTCCGACACTGGGCCGCCGTAAACGACAACGGTTGCTCTGTATTTTGAACAACGCCCCAGGACGTGATTGAATATGCCGGTCACCACGTCCGTTGTTCAAAATACAGAGCAACCGTTGTATCAAATTCCGACTGAAACAAACATCCACTCTCCTCCTTCGTTCACGCAGAGTGTCAAACCGATGGCGCAAAGTCTGATACTGTATTTGAACGTACATTTTAATGTATTTACAGGGACTGCGTACTGTGTGGATCACAATCGAGTCGGGCACCGCCCCATGTACATCCACTCTGACATGTTGTCGTCACCCCGTGTACTGTATACTCATACGTACAGCTGCACAGCGAAAGGGGTCGCTCCGCTTTCGAATCGTGATGGCGTCATACAATGTACACCAGCACGGTTCCTCTCTTGTATCATCAGCTCATGTGAGGAACACTATTGTAAAACACTTTATCGCTCGTGTCGAAGACGTTCGCTGCCTGCCAATGGCACGCCCCGAGCAACATAACGACGATTGGGATAGACTTTGGAAGTCTGATGGGCTGAAAACCGCCAGGGACGTTGAGCAACAACTTCGTGCAGATGCTTCTGAGAAGGTCTATTATCCGTTGCCCGAATTGAAATCCTTCAGCTCTGAATGTAAAACCTATAACTTCAGGTCGAGGAATTACGAAGTCTAATTGGAGACCGATTTCGTGATATTCTCCATACGGCAGATTCTATAGGATCCATGAATTGCGAATTATCTCAAGCCATCGCTGATATTCAAGGACTGCTCTCGCAATTCATGAACGCAGGCGAACTTGTTGAGTCGATCAAACAGAAAACCTTATCCAGAATCGCATCTGAGGAAGCTCAAGAAAAGCAACTCCAACTGTACCGATCAGCTCGTGTCTGCGCCGCTTTCACCCCTGAACGGGTTTGGCAGGCTATGGATTCTGGCAAATTGTGTGAGAGCGTATCTGAATATCTGAAGGGAATTGATGCGCTGCAACATTGCGACCTAATTGGCGACTTCTGGGTTGATCAAAGGGGGTCAATCGCCGATCTTAAGCGGCAAATTTTTGAATGTTGCCGGGATCGTGTCGCAGACGCTGTTGACCCTGTTGCGGACGAGGACGCCTTTAAAGCGATAACATTGCTTAATAAGCTGGACAGCCCGAGCGCGTTCGTTCAGTTTCTGGATCTACGATATCAGGGAATGCGCCATCTTCTGGAGTCCAATGCCAATAGCCATCAACTAGCCCATCAGATCCGTTTAACTTTTACCGAGTTTTATGACTGGTTTATCAAACCAGGAAGGCTGATAAATGACGCAATTGACGTCGCAAACCTGAGGTCTACTTTATCAGCGTGGTTCAACGAAAATTTTGTTGTGCTAGTCACGGGTACGCTCCCAAGTACCCTTAAAAGCTTTGACGCCGAAAGGCTTGCCGCTGATCGTGATCAAGTCTTACATGTATTGTATCGAGGCAAGACTGCTTCGTGGCCTGTGTCTTTATCAGAAAGCTTTTCCTCTGACATTGACTTATGGGATGCTGTATTCCATAACGCGTTTGAAGAGGCACTTGTTTTGCAGTCAACTCAGCTTTTTGATCACATTCCGTCATTGCTTTTAGAACATTTGGAGGAAACAATGAAGCTATTTGACGCTGGCGGTCTTAAACAAAGCCCGAGAAATGGCGCTAATGCACGCCGTAACAGCGTGTTTTGGAGAAAAATGATGGATAAGCAAGGAGAAACTTGGGATCCGATTTTCTCTATTCTGTCAAGTATTACTGATGTATTCACGAACGCGCTGCAATGCTCGTGTAGGACCTCCTTCTCGCTGACGGATTCATCTATCGCTAATTTATATTCATGTTCAAGACTATCGAGTCTTATTTCCGACCGACTTTCACAAATAATTAGGGATCATTGTTTCAATGCGCTTAGATCTGCAGCTGAACTATGTGCTTCTAAAATCAGCGATGATTCTGAAATTGAACGCGCTTTGTTTCTTGGGGCGTTATGCCAACGGCTGTGGTTGGGATCTGTCAGTGCTAAGGAAGTGCTTGATTCGGAACAGTTCGAAAAGTTACGTGGCATATTCTTGTCGGTGACGTTAAAGGCGTATTCTGTTTGGGTGCACTCCCAAGGATCGGCCCTGTGCAATAATCTCCAAATTGCAATCGTGAAGTCGTTCAAAACGTGGGAGACCATCAAGGTCAATGAACTTGTTGATACCAAAGCTTGGGTCGTCATTGATAATGTTCAAGTTCCCTGTTACGCTTCTCCGCATTTCACTTCATTGTTGTACAACCTCAATCAATGCATTCAGAATTTGCAGGAAGTGGAGTGTAACGCTGCCGTGTTTTCCTATATTCTTGGCCACGTAAGCTCCCTGATCTCAGCAAACGCCACAGATATTCTCCCGGCATTAGCCAAGTTACCTCAACCTGCTCGCATTCAATTCCTTTTTGACGTTTCTTTCGTGTTTGCTTGCATTGCAATTCCAGCTAATGTACTCACGTCACATAATCTGTCCGATGACTATACTGTTCATGTTGCTACGTTATTAAGGTCTATCCGTTCCATGATAGATCCCGTTACGGTTTCTGCGATTGATCACCCTTTACGAGAAAATATTTCGGTTCATGTTGCGCGGTGCTCCGTTGTGTTGGGCTCAATATGTCGCAACGTCCCAGCGGTTTCTCTCCAGAAAATGCGAGCGTTTCAGTCAGCGGCAAACATTATTCCGTTAAGATCCGTCAATAATGTACATCTGCCAAACATTCCTGTTGGCCTTTACACATCCAGAGTCGTTAAGCGGGATGAAATGATTGAGGCAACATGTGATGCAGATCCCCTCAACGAAGCAATCCCTTTAACAGAATCGCCTAAGAAACCAGATGTATCTTCAGGCGTCGATGCTCGCGTAGCTGCTTCCGCTACGAAGTGGTTCAATGACGCCACTATCGGTATCAGTTCCGCCACAAGCGGGTTTTCTTCTATGTTCAAACATTATTCTAAACAGCAACATCCATCATAAGCTAGTTGTATCTGTCTATGATCAAATTCCGTACCTTTCAAAACGATTACGGTTTCTAGGAAATGGTTAGCTCGGCATTACAGTCGGCGATTCTCGACGTGGAATGTGATACAAGCGCAGCGTTCCGCGATGAAGAATTTGAGTCCTTGTCCAACGGTCTTGATCAGTTACAAACCGTTATTTCTGATGTTCAATTGGAGATGAGAGGCGTTCAGAGTATCAAGCAGCAATATGCAATTCTGCTTAACAAGTACCTGAGGCAGGCTGCAGAGTTGACCGAATTACAGACAACAATATCGCAGCTCAAAAAACAAAATTTCGATTTGGATGCAGCAAGTGCTAGATTACCGCAATGTGAGGAGCAGCTGCAAAAGCAGAAAAACCTCACTCAAGAAATCTCTGACGCACTACAATCAGCTACAGCCACATTAGCAAATCGAGAAGTTGAACATCAAACGGAAATTCAAACCAAAGAATCAATGCGAAAACATCAGGATCAGGTCATTGTCGATTTACACGAGAGGCTGCGTCAAACTCAAGCAAAGTCCGATATCGCAGTTCCATTTGCAGACACCGCTGCGACGGTGAAAGCTGATAACATGACGAAAGATGTTGATGTGCAGACGGAGAATGGCCCTTGTCCAGTGATTAGCTCTTATTTACAGCTGAAAGCTGTATCTACCTTACAGGAATGCGCTTTACGATCGAAATTCGGAGACCAGGATACCTCAAAAGAAAGCGCGTCCTTTTGGAATCGAATCAATACATACCAGCGCGAAACTGAGCAGCTAAAGAAGACGATTGATAAAATCAGCTCCTGTAACGTCAGAAGACGACGTTGTCCATAGCGTAGCATTGAGACAAAACAAATATTATATTAAAAACTGCATAATATCGTTAGAGATCAGCTTTAACTGAGACATTATCAATGGGTTCTATGAGCTGTTCCTGCCATGAAGGCCGTTGATGTGGTTCTCCCTGTTGCTCATGATCGATTCTTCTGTTTTTCCTTCGGTTTTCTTGAATGTTTGAAACAAGAACGCAAATCGATGTAAAAATCCCTATTGTTGCAACATCAACGTTGGAAAATACACACTACAGCATTATTGACTACCTGATAATGCCTCGGACGAAGCAGCGGCGTCAGGAACCTCTTGCCCCAACGGAACATCGACATTTTCCTTTTCTATCGTCCTGCAAATTGAACAAAAATACTTTGCGCTTTTATCCTTCTTCAGCCTCGAAAGTTTCTGAGAAGAAATGTCTGCACATGCAACTTAGCTTAAAATTAGTTGACGAATTGATTGCCTGCACGTACCGTCGCATTTCGTATGAATCCAAAGGTCGCAACCATCACATTGGATCATAGATGAATCACCCCAAGGAAGTATGCAGATAGGGCAGCAGCTCTTTTTCTTTCTAGAATCTCGTGGCTTATTTTTGGCTACCCTAGGAACTGGGGTTCCTTGGGACGGCTGCTGGTGTAGAGCGGTTAGCTGAAGAACCGTCTCCTTCAACGTTGCAAGACCCTGGGCGGTCTCTAGCAAAGTTGACGTGACAGGCGAGAACGCAGATTGAGCGTGTGAGGAATCCACAGCGGGTGCTGTATGATCTTCCTGCCTTTCATCAAGATCTTGACTATTTTCCCTGAGATCGGGTTTCTGATCTACCGCTTTACACCCTCGGCGATCTTTTCTAGAAGCTTGCTTGGCGTTTTCGGGAGACCTGTGTTTGAGCTTAGTCGAGGATTTCTGCTCCCTCGAGTTCATTCTTCTTCGATCCGGTTTGTGTTCTGTAAGGTTCCGTTTAATTGCCTTGCCATCTTGCCTGTTGTCTATTTCCATTGGAAACCCCGCTTGGAGCGATGGTTCGTCCATCACCGGAACATTGGATTCTGGGCCATAAAGGGAACTGAATTCAGAAAGAAATGCAGAGAACGGAATGATCGCCTCCGAACGCTCATCGTCATCGATACGAACATGACAATTGGAGTTGTCACTACGAACAAGCCCAATGATCGTGGCGACTTTCCCGACGAACCCTGGCGAGCACGCGCGAACCTGTGGGCAATCGAGCAAGATGCCCACGTGGCCGATGCGAGGGGCCGACGTGTTCCTGGTGGCTCGCCTCATGCAGCCCCCAGCCTATCCCTTGAGCTTATCGCTCTCCCCAGAATCAGATTATAAATATATAATAGCCGGCCAAAATCCCCTTTAAGCCGAATCACTGACGATTTACCAAAATGAATCCATGACCACACTCTCCGCAAATTTGTTCGCGCAGTTTTGCCCCTCTGCAGTCAGCAGGGAATACACCTACCAGGGAACCGACGGTGTTTTGGCACGGTTGGATGGCGGAGGAAACGACATGGTTGGGTAACGAGTTTGGCGGAGGAAACGACATGGTTGGGTAACGAGTTTGGCGGAGGAAACGACATGGTTGGGTAACGAGTTTGGCGGAGGAAACGACATGGTTGGGTAACGAGTTTGGCGGAGGAAACGACATGGTTGGGTAACGAGTTTGGCAACGAGGTTGGTTGAGGAGGCGATGGGGAAACGACGATGGTTAGAGAGATAGCAGTTGATATGGTTAGGTGGGGCCGTCAACAGAATCGTTTGGAGTCTAAGCCTAGGTCTCAGTCCAAGTTCCCACCAACAGAATATGAGGAATGGCGACTAGATCCTGACAGATCATTTTGCAGGTCGAGCCTCTCTTTCTGTGAATCACGAGGTTGGACGTGTAAGGTTCGAACCACTGGTCATCTTTCTCATTCACTGCGAAGAAGGCGTCGTTTTCATCTCGCTTGAGCTGTTTTCATCTTTATACCCTTCCTCCCGTATTCTTCGGCATCGTCAATCGTACTTCTCTTGGAAACCCTGGGAACAGCAAAGCCTTTTATCTCTGTGCGGGCAGCTGTCGCTCCAGATAGTCCAAGGTACAGATGGATGCGATAATCATGCCATTTTTTGGAAGTTTCCAAGCACAGCCGGGAGAGCCTTGAGCCAAATCAGACTTTTACTGCCTGTGTAGTGCCGTGATTACGCCGGTGGAGAGGCAATGCTGGGCCTTTTCGACACTGACGGTTGGCACAGTTTCAACAAGGCAACGCCGTGATGTCGTGCGAATGGCGCAAAGACAACGTAATCGAACCGGTCGTGGTAACTTTCTGATCGTCAATCGCGGTCACATGTGGAATAAATGATCACATCGACTACTATATATATATTATTTTTTGGTTTGGGGTTCGCGATCTTACATCCACGCGCTCCAGCCATGGAACATTGGCGCCAGATTTGCTGATGATGTCGCGTCGAGGATCAGCTTCCTCACCTGGCCTTGCACACTGAGAATATCTCCGTCTTCTCGTCCTTCTAGCTTCCGTTTCACGCTCAAGCATGCTCGGACTGCATTGTTGTTCGCTTCGCTTTTCTCTGGTTCATTTTCGGTTTTTACTTCGCCATCGGGCGTGCTGCAAGTCTAAAACGTCGCCATCAGACTATTATACTAGAGAAACGAGTCCTGTTGTTAACCTGCTGAAATTGTTTACATTTTTCGGATGATATCGACCATCTGTACAGTGGATCGAATTTGAAGACATCAATCAGCGTCAAAATCGCATCCTGAAAATTGCAATTAGAACAACCAGAACTGATGCGGAAAGAGCATTCGCTAGCCTGATTCTCTCTCAAAAGTTCGAGAACAGACTCAGCCGATCTTCTGAATACGCCTTCCACTCCGGTAACTCCCATAGCATCCACAATATCTCGAGTCAAGCGGAATGGCACAGTTTCCGGTTTTTTCAAGAGTTTACCTAGAAAACAAGCAGGTGCTCAATGACAATACTGCTGAAACAAGTGCTTGGCACCTTGATCAAAAGCGATTCCAAGATCAATATGGATAAGCGTAAAATTGTCCTTATCAATGAGAATATTTTGGCAATGACGGTCGCCAAGCCCAATAATATATCCTACAATGCTGCTAACAGCGACGCTCCTTGAGTATCGCACTTGGGCTCTTAGCCAGGATTCAGGCGAATACGAAAAGTATTCGTTCAAAAAATGATGAAACACTGGTCGAAAATGTTGGGTAATTGTGTTGTATACCTGTTCCGTAAGTTAAAGAGTATACCGATATTTTCGTATATCACAAACGGCATTACTTTGAGAGCATTGTTAATCGGAGTATCGCGAACTCTGGATCTGCAATAATCAATTGTCCAGTCATCGCAATGATATTTAGCGTGAGCCGGGACTAGATAATCGCCTGAAAGCAAGGCATTGCACTTTAGAAAATCATTTTCTGACGATGTTTTCCAGGTTCCGACCTAAAGATACAGCGTTTTTGATGAACTGAACAAGCCCAATACATGGGGTCAAAGGAACGACGTTGTAAGTCCTCATGTGTAAGCAATTCTGAGCCGCATTTCGATCTGCTGCCAGGAAACTATTAACAAGTTGGAATACTTGCTCCATAACTGCATCTTGACGAAGATCGTCATTGGGTTTTACAAGTTCCTTTATCAACGTTAAGCCTGGATAAACAAAATCCTGTTATGTAACGCAACCTGATGATGTGAGCCATCGCTACAAGTGAACGATACGATAACGGGTCTGTTAATTCCACTGGGAGCGAAACGGGCATATCGATCGAAAGAAACGATGCTATTTGTGGACGCAAGTGTGGCACCATAATGATCGCTGTACTTGGTTGGAAAGCCTCTGATGCTGATCAACGAAAATAAAATGGGGAATACCAATTTCACATACCGAGTTGGCGCACAAACAAAACGCAACACATTTGATTTAGAGAGTTTACCTAAAGCTAATGATTGAAGATCTATCCGGGACTGCCTGGCAGGCCATTTTTGTGAAGACAATTCAATGTACGACTCTGACAGTTTCATCTGACAAATAACGTGAATATGAATTCCCACACCACTTGATTTGATCATACTTGAGCAGATATGCACTGTTCTAATTCCGGTGACTCTGCAATCAACGAACGCAAGAGCTTTTTAGCTTGTTGTTGTTTATCCTTATTCATGTCATATGCGGTGTTCATCCGATGATTCCGGATAGAAACGCGGTCCAAATTGCATAACGCAATCAGAGTAAACATGAACTACAACGTATGGTGAATAAATTGGTGCCCAGGTTTTCATTAAATACCCACGATTTGCGGATGGCGAGTGAGTATTCGCTGAAGCAGACGGAGAACAGTCACATGGAAAAGCATTCTAGCAATCGATAAGAATAGATCATTTTTGGAAGAAGACGCTACTGATACATACATTGGGTCAGAATCCAAACTTTCGGTCGACATGTGATCTGCAACGCTCTGAATTCGTGAGGAAATCTGGGGAAACAAAGGAAGAAATTTGGAAGAATCCAAAATATCAACAGCCCGAAGAACCGCTTGAGAGATTATAGAAAATCTGGACCATACGCAAACACTTCAGCAAGGAAAACATGTTACAAAAGGAAAGAACACCTCTGGTACAAGTTAAACCAAATTGAGATAAGTCGATACAAAGCTTGAAGATCGTGGCGATCACCAAGCTGCATACTGATGATGTAATTAGACACAGAGTGCTGAGCAAGCGTCGCAATGCGCTCCTGGGAGCGCTGCAAGGTAGCTTCATCATCATTAAATTGAAGCTAGATCAAATGTTAATACAACCCTACAGAAAACAGCATTCATTTTGAAACCTGTAGAGATTTTACATAGCCTTTTAATCTCTGAACTTCTTCATCAGATTGTTGCCCAGTACGGGTATGGTCCAGCTGCTGTTTTAACCGAAAGAGCTCAGCAGCCCTCTTGGTATGCAAAACAGAGATAAACTGATCTTCAGCATCAGTTTCTTTGTCAAGCAGATTATGAAGAATTCTATCTTGAAATGACGCCAGATAGAAATACGCATCAGGACTGACAGAAAGATGAGTGCACGCCCGCTGGAATCTGCAATTGCAAATTACAAAAGAGACACAGCAAATATCAAATTAATAAACCTATCGACGACGAAATCATATTGGTGGGACTTGGCATGGGCAGCCCATCTCCCAAGGCATAGGTTGCCCTCTGCGACTAGATCGTCTTGAATACATTGCGGATCATCAACCAAACGCATCATTGACATAATAGCGCGGGAATGTTGCCCCCGAGACCACATAAGCCTTGCGTTTTGATGGTTTAATGCGAATTCATCATTTGATCCGAATAGTCGACATCGATACTGAAATGAAGCTGCCAAAGGCTCATTTTGGAGTTTGATAAAATGCTGACACTGCTGAACGCAATATTTTGAATAGGTGTCAGGATGAAGTGCCCGCAGAAGAACAGCCATGATATCCCTGATGAGCTCGGGCTGATCTTCATGAATATATAGCGACTCTTTGCTCGGAGAATGTACCATGTGGTAAATCAACGACAAGACACTGAATTGGCTAATTATATTGAAAAGAGACTCACCGTATTCATCAAAACAAACGACATCGGACACGAGGTTGGAGCTAGTTTTCAAAATAAATTCATTTGGTAGTGATAAGCAACCTGAGGCAATATCGCGCAGCACAGCATATACGTCCTCTTGAAATGAAGATGAATGACTGGGAGATGCATCTAAAGTCCAATCAGCAAAGTTCCACGCAGCTTCGTATACGAATGGGGAAGTCGAGCCAGAAATGCTTTAGGTCATGTCAGAGAGATAGAAGGAACTCATCCTAACAACTAACGCAACGTACTGTTTCAGAAGTGACTGACACTGGAGATTACGCAGTGACTCTTGAATTGTTATGTCGTTTTGGACATCAGCGCACGAGAATTGCAGATTATCACAGTGCTGCAATATCTTCAACCAATTGCCTATAGTGTCGATTAATTACAAAATCGAAAGCAATAAACATGATTCATCAAACCTTGCCGATAGTGAAGGAGGTGCTCAGTTTCATCGGAGAAGTCACCAAAACTTGCTCCATAACTGCGGCAAACTGAGTTCAATCTTACTAAAAAACATACTCACTAACAATACGTCCTTATCGACGAACTCCGTCGACGTTTTGGTGAGCAAACTACGGAACAGTTGCTCGTCTGTAGTCTCTAATAAAAAACAAACTCTAAAAAAACTAGGATTCCTAGTAATAACTATCGATACCTTGATATCTCTCGCCACAGACAACGGCACTGATCCCCAATGGGCTATTACAAGTTTGCTTCTCACACCAAATGCACAATAACATGAACGCGGTAATATGGCGACCGTTACTATGACAAGCTTTGGCAAGAGAGAGTAGATTGAGTCTGGCTGAAAACCAAACAAATTTTCGGAATTAACACTTCAATAAACGGATATGGCGGAGGTTACTCTCAAATCGCTGAAAAGGCAAAATATCTTGCAAAGACTGTGGGACCAAAGACGACTCCCGCTTGGAACCGTCAAAAATAGGGCCCAACAAACCCAACGCCGCCTAAAACATGTCACTTAAAAGTGCAGATGAAGAAAATACGGTTTACTTTGTATTGGCGAATGAGTTGCATGGTCGATAAGACAACCGCAAGGATTTTGGAATAGGTTTTTTTAGAAGAAGAACCACGTTTCGACACAGCGTTGACCAGCGTGGCTAAACTTTCGGAAAATCCGTAGGTACGATGGCCATTGCCATCATGAAATGCTCGTGACGTTTGTTTTAGCATCTCTAGCACCTGAAAGCCGTCATCAGTGAAATGCTTGACAGATTGTGGCGCTTACCAGCAACGGAAACAGCTGAGCTGCAAATGTATCACTAACACAAACAAGCTGCAAGCAGGCGCGAAGCGAATCATCATGACAGCTACGAGCCAAACTAGCCGTAACCGTTCGAATCCACGCAGAAAAGGTCAAATTCGTAGGAGGAATGAGCCAAGCTGAAGGCAGTGGTTCAGAAATGCATGGAGGTGCGACTGTTGTCTGATAGTATATCAATTGGAAGAAACAATTATTTCGGACATTTCTTCTCACTGTAACTACAAAAGGGTTTAAGAGTTCAACCCAATCCGCTTCGAGAAGAGCAACCGAATTATGACCCACTAAAATTTCAAGACCAACAGCACTTGCGAATATAATTTCTGGATTATTGTTGACCAAGTTGGAGCACAAGCTGGACAGAATCCATCTAAATTAATGATTAAGAGAATTGTGTAAAAGAAAACGGTTAATGGTGTACCGGTTTCGATAATTGACATCGTATAACGCCTTAGATTTATCGTCATTGTTACGATAAATATCATCGAAACGATTTCGACCAAGAAACATGGCGAATGAACCGATAACTCGCCCAGCAAGCTCTTGCTATAGAACAATAAGGTTTTAATTAACGATATTTGAGCAACAAACCTGAGGGAGCGTGGCAGTGGATAAAATTCTAGGAATTTCATGAAACACACGAACAAGAACGTCATCAGATATGTTTTTCAACTCAGAACCGCTTTCGGAACCCTGTAGAACTCTAGCAATGTCGTAAATAGATGAAGAGCGGATACGATCTATGATCAACCTCAATAGCCGGGACATTCTTGACTGATTGGACAATTCCTGACATAACAACGCGCTTTCCGAGCAGAAGTCGGAAAAATGTCGTAATTCCTCAAGAAGAGTACCTAGTCAAATAATAAATCTCTCAAGAACTAAACGATGACCATGGATTCTAACCACGATCAGGACATAAGTCTTGCAGGTGCAATGGTGTCTGCCAATCGCAGAGCAAGTATGAGGACGCCAGATCCATCGCAAACGGTACTAATACTATGAAATGGTGAATAAACGGTCGATAGAATTTGATAGCGGCTACATTGACGGCTTCGAGAATAAACCGTTTCGAATATAAAGGAGACAATAGGCATTGTAACGCTCGACTGTGCGCAATCGGTTGCAAGCCACAACAATGTTGAAAAAATCTGGCGCAGAACAGCTGAGACCAACAGACACTCGTCCGGTAACAGTTGAATCAAGTTTATGAAAGAATCCACCTGTGCAGCATTGTTGAAAAGATATTGCATGGTGATTAGTAATATATTTACCAAAGAGCGAAATTTGATTTTATGGGAAGGAAGCAACCTTTTTAACATGATCCGCAGAGAGACGAGCAAATTATGCAAGCAAGTTCCCGAACTCTCATTTCCGAGAAGAAGTTCTGCAATTGACGAAAACCTAGCATAGTGTTAACCACAAGCACATTTTCAAAACGTAGAATGTACTTGAACTGTGACGATAAAGCAGAAAGCGCTGCATGAAGGGATTCTGGAGGAAGACCTGTTGGACCTTCAACAGAGGTGCCCTGACATCTTTGATGAAATAAAACAATGACGATTTTTTCCAAGGAACCTTACTTCAAAAGTATGGATCACAATTTGCTGAACGTCGAGATGTTTTAAAAGGTTCGAACTTGTGGCAAATATCTACAAAGAAAGTAAACTTGAGAAAAAAACTGGTTTGATTTGCCCGTACCTCATCAGGTAGTGAAATTTTAGGAATTCGTTGGCGAATCATTTGAAACAGAGCACGAGAAAAAACAAAAGTCGCTGTTTTCTTGCGAATTGTGTCAACGTCATAACGAGACATATATACAGTGCATAATTGTGACGCTGGATTCCGGTTTCCGTAACATAAACCGGAAACAATTCGATTCAAAAAATCGCCAGGAAGATTATTTAGATCTATCAAGAGCAGCATAAGATAGCTCATGTGAAGACGTCATATGAATCTACCTAGTTGAGGATTATCCGGAAGAAACAGATGCCAAGGAAAACATGATATGTATTCCGACGTAGGAGCATCACAATGTGCAATATAGGCATGAAAGATCGATTCAAAGTATTCAATAAGAAGAACAGCCACAGATGAATCATACAACAATGACAGCTGGGTTATAGCATTGAGCGCAAGCCCCCTATCATACAATACAAAGAGGTTTCAGTTATTTAGTACATACATTGAAGCATGTACGTTGGAGACCTACCTGGCGAACGCGGGTTGGAAACTAGATGCAAAACGGCACATGATTGCAACCACACCGCAGAGCTCTTTTGGAACCTGAGAGCCCAGCTCCACTAGAAACCTCAGTGCAGATAAAACTCTCCCCTAAGGGAATTACATTTTCAACTTCAATAATATTGCGTTTTGTGGACTGACATGATCTGGATTTTCAGAGTCACGTAATGATTCATCCAAGTACTCGGAAATATTAATAATTAGTGACCGTGCTAAAGAATTTGCTTCTTGTAATGCACAAATGGTCCGAATGGCAGACAATCCAGATTGGCGTCGTACAATAAAGTCGAGGTCACCGCAGCCGTTTTCAATGAGACTCTACGAAATTTGGTCGAAAACGGTATCATATTGCTTGGCTGAACACGTTACCTGTGGATCAAAAAGCGCCGAACGCTTGCAATCATAGAAAGAAGAGAATGATTGGCATACTCTGTACACAACTATGCGTGCACAGCGAGGTAACTCATTTTGAATCTCTTCATCAGACGATTGAACCCTTGACAAAAAGGAGCAGTAATGAAACACGGCCCGTTCTGGGGTAGGGCCCGATAAGATGGTAGGAAGAATGGATAAACTGAGGGTCACAGCAACTAGATTTCCTTTGGCACACCTTATCAAGGAAATAAGAAACACATCAGAGCCGAAACCAAGAACATGATACGCCTTACGGATTTTCAGAATTGGTGACGGAATCCAGAAAAGTCAGTGCCGATTCGTGATTGCGACTCATTAACGCGAAAGCTGTACGAAAAGAATGGCAATGAAGAAGTAGTGTTCCGACGTTTTGAAACTCAAAAACTGGGCTAATAACGGCCATAATTTCACAGAGTTTTATCAAAACAGGAAGTGCATGACCTAACGTCATTTGTAAAAATCACGAGTAAGATGCAGATCACGGTAGACCGATACCTCGACTCTCGTGATAAACAGAGGATGAATATCCAATGGTTGTCCGAGATTCTATAACATTGTTTGCCAGAAATAATATCCTTTTTTGAACATGAGGTTGAATTATAACCAATAGTTCATTCGATAGACATGAAGCAATAGCTCCCAAGTGATGTATTGCCGCTGCTTCCATAACTGAAATGTTATCGAAACCACCTATATTGCATTGACGGTTCAAACAAAGAAATTTGCACATTCAACGTCATACAGGTTTCACTCCATAAGTGCTTGGCGCAATAGGCAGCATGATTCGGTGATATAAACGCACAAACATGAAGTAATCGTAGCCTTTGGAGAGTAGAATAAGAAGAAAATTGAGTCAAAAACCGCTGAAAAATCAAGTCAATCTCATGAGAGATAGATGCACTTAGACAGTTCGTAATGCGATCGCAATCAACTGCAGTATTTGAAAATACAGATTGAAACTGTTCTTCAGACCAATCTAAAATGCCCAAGGCTGGATCTGGAACAAGAAATGTAAGGACAAAACTAAAGCAGGAAATAAAAATTGGACCCGATGGCTGATCAACGATGGGTAAAACTACGATTCCTGTAGTTTCACTACTTTGAAGCCCACAATCAAATTTGTCGCCTTTACCGCAGAGTCGGGCAATTGCCTTGATTATTGCAATGGACTGCAACAGGAGGTGAACACTCATTTAATCAGTTCTGAACAAATTCACAAACCCGATGATAATTATTATCTGCAACAACCCTAACGCAGTCAAAATCAACGCGACTGATGTCTTCATCATGCTCAACGATGGATTGCAGCAATAGTTTAACGCGTCCAATAACAAATTCAAGCCCACATCTACCAGTCACTACAACAGCTATCAGAGACACTATACACATAACAATACCAAAATCACCTTCAGCAATGTTGGACATACACAGGGCTGAATAAGCGTCGACAAGTGCAGGGACCGATAGTCGAAGAATTGACACAATTTTCGCATCAAGAGCAACGTCCAGTGGTGCCAACCAACAAAAAAGTCTCGAAGTCTGTTTTCGGTTAGCTGAAAAAGAACACTCCAGGTACGAGTGTTATACCTGAGCAATCAACGACGGATTACGGGGTGAAACCGTACTGACGAGGTTCAAGATGGCGTCGACGTCTGTCGGATCAGCAAGAGGACCAGAAACCGAGGAACGAGAATAACGGTACATTAACGTCAATCGTAGCGTTGCCATAAGCCAAATTAAGCGCAATACAGAGGAGTTGCGTTCAAGCGAAGACTGTGCAAATATTACACAGGCGAGATTCAACGACTAATGCTTACTTGTTTCACATCACGCTTGAAGATTTTGATAAGTCGGTCCAGCAGTGCCAACGAGAAAGAGTCATTAAAACGTTGAAGGTGCACAAATATTAGCCATAAAGAGGAAGTTGGAACAGGGACGCAGACAAAAACAGCTGTCCATGCGCACTGAAGTGTTTTGTGTTTCTTGGAGCATTGTTCCCCCTGTTTGCCTTTAGTTCACATTGACACGCAAAAATCAAAAGAACTAACTTCTTCAGACCGAGATGATGTCTCTGACGAAAGCGATTCAAAAGAATCAGGGCAAAATCCCTCCATAGGGCAGATGTATATGAAGATGGAGGCAAGGCGAACAAGCAGATACCAAGAGCGGTTAAGACATAAAGGGAGTGATAGCCCACAAGAATGATAAACCGAATTCTCTGGAACATCCTTTGCAGCAAATCAGTGATGAATAAATCCTAGTGTTGATATTGTTACCATCACAGCAACAAGCCGAAGGATCGCGACCCTTATATCAACGAATGTCCTTTTATGTGCTTTCACAAACCCATCAGCTAACCCAAGTGCCAAAATTGAATCAAGCGAAACTTGTAATAGATTAACTATAGAAACCTAGCAAATTGTGTAAATGCCAAACACTTGGAAAGCCGCAAAGATGTACCCGCAAATTAGGGGTTGTGCATGAGGAGAGCGAACGGGAAACATGAGGTAGGGCGGAGCTGAAAAATCTGATGAAAGGTGGAGTTGCTGACAGGACATGAAGGTGTAAGGCACTAATTGATGATTAGACCTGAAATCAGACATCGACTTTTGATTACCAAACAAGGCTGTCCAGAACGTCTCCAGATGGCGAACAATCTCTGCTGAAGTGCACATAAATGCCAATGGTCTAGGAACTAATTTTTGAACAAGACGAATGAAGCACTTACACATCATTTTCAATCAACTGAAGGAAAAACGGAAACACGTCGTCTTCAAGGAAAGGGAACGCATCGTAAGCATACCGAACGACGACTAAATTCAAAATCTATAAAGGGTATAAAGTCAAACCTAAGGTTGCATTGAGGTTGATTCGGTGAGAGCCATGCCTGATTACACAGTTTTGGCTGCAAACGCCCGAACTCTAACTCGTATGGATGAAGTTGACATGTCAGAGTTTCCTAAACGAATTTAGCTTTGAAGTGTATTGTTTGGCTAATAAAATAAATAGCGTCGCACCTTCGATTTGCAGAGCGACAGTAATGGCTTGCTAAAAAGGCGAAACAGATCTTTTGAACATTAGGTGTGATAAGCAGTTACAAACAACGACCAGTACCTGTGTAATACTTTTCACTTATTTCGGTTTGATATTCGATTGGTTCAATAATAATCTTGACAATTTCGGCAATAGGCACCAGTAGCCTACTTTGGGCTTTGTTTGGGAAATATTCTTCTAGCCATGCTACTATCAGGCATAGTAAAACATTCAAGAACCCAGGCGAGCATAAAAAATGTCCATCTAAATCAATATCAGAAAGCGATAGTGACCCTTTGAGGCAGCGTACGAGATTCAGATGCGGCGATGATGCTTTTCAGACTGGAAAACATGGCGAGCCTTGATACCGAGAACGTTGCGCTCGATTTGGTGTTCACAGCACGAATACATGTTTTGATGACCGCGACCCATGTAATGATATCACCTAAAAGATGTGAGAGAGCGCTTTTCCAACAAAGAAAACGAACCGGAAGTGTTGCATCGATGATCGAAAGCGTCATACGTATCTCGAGTTAGACGCATTTGCGCATCTTCATCGAGGTACTCCCAAAGAGAACTCAGCGCATCCTAAACACAGAGAAGTTACGGCTATGGCACCCGGGGAACGGCACCAGCGTACCGCTTTGGATTTCAGTGACGAAGCAGATTGGATGTCATATAACATCGTTCTGAGATCGTCTGACGCCGACATTGTCGTGGATCGCTATGGGTCAAGATTCAGCAGCGATATGTCAATTCTGCAAATTCATGCGTTGGTATCGCACAACCTATAGACAAATGACGCAATAAGATCAAGAATGTGAAACAGAAACCCAAGCTCAGTCCAATGACAGGAGCACGTTACCCCTGGTTGTCACTGACGCTTGCACAGTAGTCGTTGCAGCCCGGAGACAGTTCGTCGACAAGGACGCAACAGCAGCAGCTGCACTTTCCCTTGCGCACGGCGCACTTCACATTGGCCACCCCGTATGTACTACGAGGAAACTTGCCCTCAGAATCGATAGATTTTTTCTGACGGACATGAAACACGATGTACCTGCTTTAATTGTCGATCTTCTCACCAAGGTCGATCATCCTGCCGCTACGAACCCTGTCTCACATTGATATTGGAGCACTATTCAAATATTCCAATGACGAGTCCAGATGGATCTTGGCTGTCAATCTTGTGAAGTATTTCGACATTCCTCTATATGGCGAACCGGAAATACAGTTTCACGCCTGGCTATGTGATCCTCTCCTACGAGCATATATGTGTGCATTCTTGCCGTCCAACGTTGCATGCGAATTCAGCTCATGCACTGTCATAATACGGAAACCGATAATAAAGACGATGTTTCGTTTAATCAATTCTGGCAGGAATCACCATCCAGATGAGCATAGCAATAAATATGGCAGAGGTGGCCATGACAGCTCCCGAGGTTTGGCCAGCTATTTCCTTTTGAACTTCTCCATTGCTTGGAACTGTTGCGCCATTGGCATTGTTCATCGCCGCCTGTGGAGTGGGAGTCGATGATGACGACGCAACGCTGGCAGCCTTGGGAGAAGCGCGCGTTGAAGGCGCCACATTCGAAGTTGTTGTGGCAGACTTTCCTAGATACGCATCAAATTTCCCGTTCATGCAACTCTCGACGGTCACAAATTTCGTGAACCCCTTGCTCTTAGCGTATTGGATTGCTTGCTCAACCTTTCGATGTCAATGTTAGCTAAATGAACTTTTCCGTTTTGCCATTCTTACAATATCGGCGGATGCGTTAATATCATTGTGCAATAACAATACGCCTATATCAATATCTCTGAATCGCACAACGATGGGTACAATAGTTAAACAGACCTCCAGCACGGGACGGAATCATTCTATCTATCCGAGCTTGAATTCGGTTCCAGATCTGAGGGGCATTTTCTTTGTTAAAAGCATCTGATAACCAAGTTTAGATTCTTAGATAGTCTGTGAACTTGTGCAATACCTGTAGAGTCGATATCCCAAATGATGGACACGTATCCCATTTGGTTGAGAATGTTTCGAACGCGAGGATCTTGATGGCCGAAAGGAGGACGAAACCATTTGGTTTCGATTCCCAGGATTTTTCTCATAACTTGGTCTGTTAAATCCATCTCTTTTCTGATTTCAGGCTCCATCAGAATATCGAAATCCTAAAAATGGCGTTGAATACAATAGACAAGACTTGCACGAAGGCAATACCGGATGGGTCCAACTGTGAGCAGCAACCTGATGGCCCTCCTTCACCGCTCGTTTCATGGCTGTGTCGTTTTCTTTCAGCTCTCCGCCAATCTAAAAACCATTTTCGAAAGCATTTCAACCTGTCACACACCGTCATTTACCTGGAAAATTGTGCATTTAGCGTTTTCCTTGGCAAGCACATTCAGGATCCTATCGACTGGCCCTGAGGTTAAAACATAGAATACAACTTTGAAACAGCACATACTATTGCCAGAATACTGATTGTCGAATGTCACTGCAAAAGTGTATGGCTCTAGACAGCTCGAAGCCGTTGGATTTTGAGCCATCTTATTTGGCGATGGTGTAGTTGGTGCCTCATTTGTAAATTCAATGTCCCCAAAACTAGCTGAAGTTACGGCTCCGGGTATCGCTGGAAGCGTATAAAAATGGCTGACGTAAACCTGTGGAACCCACACGGTTAAGAAAACCTTGAACGATGTAACCTGACAAGGAATTGCTACCTGAATTATTTTGGACATATCTACATCGAAATGGCTCAACGGAATGTAAACCAGTTGCCCATCCGGAGAACCATCGAAAGCGCCTTTCTGCGTATAATGGCTGATGAGAGCAGATGCACTTTTCTCGACATATGGCCAAGCGTCTAATCGACAATCAGGGAACCCTAAACAACTCAGTTAGCCACAATGGCATAAAAGCCGCTCAGGGCTCGTTTAAACAGTACCCTGACGTAAATCAATGGTAAACTCAACCCCAGGTGGTGCCCATGCTCTCATGCGAAGGTAGGCGAACGGTGTTAAGTCATAGCATCCTTTGGCCATGGTAAATCTAACGTAGGCGTCTGGATTTGCGGCAGCGACGTTGTATCTTCCGACGCTCGGCGTCGTCATAGTGACCATCGTCCCATCCGTTTCTCCGGCGACAACATCTTGCAGCTTGACCGACAACGTCCCGCTGCAGAGGCAGATAGCCAAAGCTATGAACTGCAGCTGCTGATGCATCTGTAGCGATTTGAATTATGACGAAGACCGGATCTTAATGCAGCAGTTGATCTGGGTAGCGAACCAGTCGAGGGGAATCCTCGTTTCACTTGACGTTACTGGACAGTCGATAATATCAGGCAGTAAATGCGTTCTGACTCTGTGACGTCAAGAGGCCGGCAAAACTAAACGGGAACCCTTGAGCAACCAACGTCTGTTAGAAAGATCCGAAACGACGTTTGATCTAGACCGAGTCAAGAGTTGAAATACCTACCACGTGAAAGAAACACAAGGTTTATTTAAAAAAACAATATTTATACAGAACGCAGTCTAACTAAAGGTTCATGCAGATATCGCTAACCAGAATGTCATAACGAACAATATGGAGGAGCAGGTCATCAGAGCAGCTTGAGCGGCTCCAGAATATTGGGTCGATATGGGGTTTTGAGAGTTCTGGTTGGGTTGAGCTGCCGCTTTATCTTCCGTGAGGTTGGCACTATTGAGGATACCCTGTGGGGCAGGAGAACCAGGCGCGAAGCTGGATGTCGCGGGCGCAGGCCGCGTTGCAGCAGCCTTTCCCAGGAATGCATCAAACTTCCCGTTCATGCAACTTTCGACTGTCACGAATTTCGTGAACCCCTTGCTTTTAGCGTATTGAACTGCTCGCTGAACCTGTGGATACGAACTTCAGCTAATGAAACGTGTCTACTTCTTTGGTTTCAGTTCTTACCACGTCCGCAGACGCGTTGATGTCATTGTGTAATAATAGAACACCTAGCAATTGATAAACCTTAATATGCGGAACTACCAGCATCACTTAAGATCAAACCTCCAGCACGAGACGGAACCATATTATCGATTCTTGCTTGAATGCGACTCCAAATCAGAGGAGCGTTTTCTTGGTTGAAATAGTCTACCCAGAAAGTTGATACTTCTGTGATAAGTTGTATATCAGCGAGGAATACCTGTGGAATCAATATCCCAAATGATGGAAATGTATCCCATAGTGTTGAGAATGTTCCGAACTCGGGGATCTTGATGACCAAATGGGGGACGAAACCACTTGGTCTCGATTCCGAGTCGTTGTCGCATAGCTTGATCGGTTAGATCCATCTCTTGTTTGATCTCAACCTCCGATAAACTGTCGAAATCCTAATAGAAAATTGGCATTACTGAATAAAGGTTACCAGCAACAGCAATACCCGATGAGTCCAACTGTGAGCAGCAACCTGATGTCCCTCCTTTATTGCTCGCTTCATGGCTGTGTCGTTTTCTTTCAGCTCACCACCAATCTGAAATCTGTTGAATGCATTGGGAAGCTCGACAACGCGTTTAGTACCTGAAAAATTGTGCATTTGGCGTTTTCCTTGGCCAGAACATCCAAAATTCTGTCGACTAGCACTGAAGTAAGAGATTATGCTGTGACTTGCGAACAGAGCCTACTATTGCCAGAGTATTGATTGTCAAACGTCACTGCAAAAGTGAATGGTTCTAGGCAGCTCGACGCCGTTGGATTTTGAGGAATCTTGTTTGGCGTTGGTGAAGTTGGAGCTTCATTTGTAAACTCAATTTCCCCAAAACTCGCTGAAGTTACTGCTCCGACAACGTCTGGAAGAGTATAGAGGTTGCTGACGAACACCTGTACAACTCGGAGATGACGAAGCAAGCCTCCAACGGTATAACCGGATGAAAGTTGTTACCTGAACAACTTTGGAAAGATCGATGTCGAAGTGGCTCAATGGAATGTAAACCAATTGCCCCTCGGGAGACCCATCGAAAGCGCCTTTCTGCGTATAGTGGCTGACCAAAGCAGAAGCACTCTCTGCGACATATGGCCAGGCATCCAATCGACAATCAGGGAACCCTGCACGGTCCACTTATCAACAACGAAGTCGAATCAACTCTCGCGCGTCTGAAATATACCCTGACGTAAATCAATGGTAAACTCAACCCCAGGTTTTGCCCACGCTCTCATGCGAAGGTAGGCAAACGGTTTCAAGTCGTAGCAGCCCGGCATGGTAAACCGAACATAGGCGTCAGGGTTTGCGGCAGCGACGCTGTATCGTCCGACGCTCGGGGTCGTCATAGACGCCATCGTCCCATCGGATTCTCCGGCGACCACATCTTGCAGCTTAACCGAGAGGGCCCCAGAGCAGAGGGATACTGCCAAAACGATAAATAGCCGATGAATCATATGTGTAGCGATTTGAATTATGACAAAGAAGCTCCTGCGTCAGCAGGTTATTAACATCGAACAGGAGTGCGACCCAGTTGACGGACGATCGTATTGGCGTTACAAGTACAGTCGACGACAATATCAGAAAATTCTAGAAGGCGTCGGCAACCTTGAATCTACAAGCAAGAAAGAACGCTCACGACTCTTCAATTAAGAACGACGAACAAATCTCCTGGGAGAGGAGCTACGCTAACGGTGATTAGGCACTGGCAACGCTGCTTGCTCATACATATGGGTTATAAACATACAAGACAATATTTAATCACAAGTTACTTCTGGAACAGAATCGGTACTCGAAAACTTACTGGCGACTTGTCGTTGATACAAGGCCTTCCATTTACTGACTTCTTTTTCGCACTCCTTCACTTTCTTCTTCGCCAACGCGGTGTGCTTAGCAAGAGCTTTGGACTTGTTTCGCTCCCGTTCGATTTGTTCTGTGTCGATATTCACGTTTAATCCTTGTTGAAGAAGTTTTGTGGCCCTCTCCAAGTTTCAAATGAGAACAATGTGTAGTGACATGATAACCGCGTCATACCTCGGATTTGTCAAGGCGGGTTTTCAGCGCCTTGATTTCTACAGTAAAATCCTCTAGGCGTTGTGCATCGTCAACCCGTTGCAAAGCCGCATCCCTGATGTCGTTCTTCAGCGATGATACCTCAAGTCGAAGTTCTTTCACAAGCTCAGCTGCTTCGTCAGCTTCCCTTTCCAAAGCGGCACAATGATCAGTACTAAACCATTAGTATCAGCTACGTGCAAATACACAAATGTCATCGCATGGTTTACCTAGCGGCTAACTCTGTCTGATGGGATGCTGACTCTTTTGTAGCAGTTTCAATCCGAAAATTAAGGTTATGAATCACTGCTTGCAAGGAATCTGTATTTGAGGAAAGCATGCTTAGCAAGAACGAACTTGCAAATTTTCTTTACCGATTTTTTTTTCCAATAAATCGCCTCGAGATACAGCTTCCAACAGTTGAGATTTGGTGCTCATAGCAACATCAAGGGCAGTCTCCTTGGAATCTAAGAAATATGTTTGATGGGCTGTAATCAATCATTTTGAAATCAACCCATCCTCACACTGTAATTCTTCAATTTGATTGCGAAGAGTATCGCAAGTTTGTACAGTTTGACTATGACAACTTTGAAGGTATGCAACCTTTTTATCAAGTTCGCATGCGCAATCTTGGGCGTCAACAAGTTGCCCTAGGTAAATGTCAGAAGCAGCAAGTTACGAGAACAGCATTAATGAACAGCATTAACCATTCAGGGAATCCACGACAAGATCAAGTTGGGCATTTCGGTCGCTCTGATCAGCTAACTCCACTTTTAGACTGGCAACTTGATTGTTGAAGAGGTCAGCAGCTGCTTGTAAACGCTCGACCAGGCTTTTGCTGTCGATTTCGAGTGTGACCTTTTCAGACTGCAATTGGAGAATTTGTCCGCACAGATCATCACATTTGATCTCCAATTCACCCAACTGAGATAGTTTAAGTGCATAATCTTCCTTCAACTTTTCCAATTTTTCTTGTCCCTGGGACGTCAATGGTGACCGATCAATAAACATGTGATGCGATCTATGAAGTGGCTCACCTGACGACAATTTCCTTGAAGCTGGGCATTCACGTCTCGGCACTCCTCTAATTCATTCGACAGTTCTCGCAATCTTCGCCTTATTTTGTCAGCTTCATCTAAGGATTCTTCCATATCCCGACATCTAGACTCCGAACGTTGAAGTCGTCGCTCCGCATCCTCCAACCTCTATTCCAGGACGAATTTAGTTAGAAACTCAAAGGTGACCAAAACAAAACGTCAAGAACATGTACCTGCAACAAGAGATCTCTTTGAATAATCATTTGTGAATTTTGTTGCTGAAGCTGTTGTTGCTGGGCTTCTAGTGTTTTCAGCCTATCACTATCAACTGCCGTGCTAGTCTGGACTTTTGATGCAAGCTGCCTTGAGACTTCATCAAGCGCATCATTGCGGTATTTCTCCATTTCAAGTTCACTGGAAAGTTGAGCGATCTGATCAGAGTATGTCTTTTGACAAATTAACGCTCCATCACATCTTGATTTAAGTTCATGATAACTATAAGTGTTACTGTTAAGAGCGCGACTGAGGGAATCACATGCCACAGCAAACTCTGAGCAATGGCACAGATATCCGTCACGTTTCTGGTTTTGGCTTTGGTTTTCTATTTCAAGAAATTGCCGTTCGTCTTCAAGCTTGACAATGATTTGGTTCATTGTGGCGAGATCCGCGAGAAATTGTTGGACATTGTCTATATTGTTTGAGACAGAGTTGATAACCGCATCATTTCTTACTTCTTGATTGCATGAAACTATCTCGGTTTGTGTCTCTCGGCTAAGAAGTTCCAACTGGACGGGATGTTCTTCTTGTGTTCTACTGGCCGTTTGAGAATTTCGTTCAAATTCAATATCGGTTTTTTGGTGATCAACACATGACAGCCGATCCTCTTGGGTCTCTTGTTGAGTCGCACAAGCTTTTTCAGCAAGAAACTCGCCAGCATCTTCAGAGCATAAGAATGTTGATTCTAAGGAAAGAGCATTCATGTCTTTGTTGGGATGTGCTAGAAGTTTGTTATGAGACGGAGATTCCTGCAGAGTTGGTAAGCACGCTTGCAAACAAATTTGGTGATCGCCATGGACGGCGATATGAGTCTCATGAAGCAGTTGTTTCGTAGTGGATAAAAGCAGCAGTTGGCCGACGCGACATTCGAGGTCCTCGATCGTTACTCTGTCCCGCTCGATAACAAAAATCAGCTGCTGCTCTTGTTGAATAGCTGTGTACATCATTGATTCTCTATTCACTCAATTTTCAATGCCAACGCTCAATTCATTAAACCTAGAAACCTGTTGGAAAGCAGCCACGACATCTCCTCTTGAAAGTGCTCTATCTGGTTTAGATACATGTTGTTTTTATGCTCTGCAATATCAAGCTGAATCTGGAGCTGCATATCTTGACTTCGTGATTGCGGGATACTGTGTTGTGAGCAACCAATACATTCGCTATTCAAAGCAGTACGAAGCCGCTTCACAGCGAAGTATGAAACAATAAAATTAGTGATTTTGTATATTTCCTCGGAAACCCAATCGTACCTGGTTTTCCATCTGTAAATCTGAATACCGTTGCTGCCAACGTTCTACTTCTATTTCATGCTGGCGAGCCCTGCGATCCCGATCCGCCTGTTCCTCAGCGCATCGACTCAGTCCCTGCCTGATAACGGCCAATGCCTGTTCGGTCTTCCGCCTGGCCAGGGCCTGTCGCGTCATGAGGGCGCGCTCCCTGGGCTCCCCAACTGGGACCGATCGCAGCCCCGCCCCGTTCTCGCTCCTGAACCGATCAAGCTACACACAGCCTGTTTTCAATCTGACGTGTGTTCCTCCCGCGCCGCCCTTTCAGTCTGAGGGGTATCGCGCGGTGTAGCTACACAGGCCCTTCCTGGGCTTGACTGTCGTCCTGGAGCCTTGACTGGATTTCCGTTGCTGTTTCCGCCTATTACCCTTATTTGCTGCACGAGCAACGACATTGCCATTAACAAAGTTGACTGGTCATCAAATTCCCGGAGCAGCAAAGTAAACGCGTCTGCCCAATAAGCAAAACAAAATCTGCTCTAGTTGATGGGAACATGGAGAATTACCAGTTTAATTCATAGAGTAGAACCAAAGTGTGCACATGAGGCCACGTTTCACTGGTGCATTCAGCAGGGGTTACCTGGTGTAGTATTATCAACAGTAGCACTCAGTAACGGTGACTATTGTGTTAACGTAATACCACACACGCGCAGTCTGTGCTTCGAATGATGACCAGGGAGGTCGTGGAAGGAGACGCTGAGTCGCGGTAGAATCATCACGACTGGGTTCTGTTCTCGGGGGGACCGTCTCTATGCGGCGCCGATCATAAAATGACTGCCCGTGAGCTCATTGCCGTATTGGCTCTGGCGGTATCGATCTCCCAGTGCTGGGGAGTCGACCCGTTCACGTGCCCCGTCCTGTCGCCGTTCGATCGGCCAACCTCTGATCAGCGCAGCGCCCGAACTTTGGAAATTCGACATCCTAGAATAATGCGAACCGTTGCTGTCGTCGATACCCATTCTGAATCGTATTTGCTGACACCGCCTCCGAAACATACCCAATTTCTGAGAAAGCTTTTATAGCCCTCAAATTAATGTTCCTTCCGTCGCTGCTTCGGGTCCATGCGATTTGCAAGGAATCAAGAAAAAATTCAATTTTGCTGCATATTCAGCTGGCGCTCAGGTACTAGGTAATTTACAAGATGATTATTCTGTAAAAGTATTGCTGACATCTTGCCATTAACTCTCAGCGTCGTCTCCCGGGTTGAAAGGCGCCGACAAAACTTTGCTCACCGATGCAGACAAATATATGAGCTCTGCGTGCTCATTGCAGTCGAAATGGTTCGTTGTTCAGCTGTCCGAAGACATAGAAGTTGAGGCAGTGTGCTTAACGAATTTGGAGCATTATTCTTCTGGTGTCGAACATTTTCAAGTCTTGGGAAGCGATAAGTTCCCGACCCCGGAATGGATTTTGTTAGGTAGCTTAAGTTATTCAGTTTTGTAGTATTCAATTGTATGACTTAGTGCCTCCAGGTTATTTTCGTGCGGATAATACTATGTCAGAGCAGACGTTCTGCATTCATCGTCAGGTCGTAGTGAGATATTTGAAAGTCAGGCTTCTTAGCCATTATGGTTCCGAACAATATTGTACTTTGAATTCCTTGAAGGTTTATGGGTCGCGGTTGCTCGAAACGTTAGGAAGGTTCATGATTCGGAAAATGTGTTTCCAAACATCGTATTTGATGTTTTTTTCCTTAGAGCGTTGGATCAAACGCTTAAAGAAGCAAAACAAGCCATGGATGAATTGGCAGCAGAGGATTTGAATTTTGATCCGAGAGAAAGTGTCGGTCGAAAATTGTCATTTGCTTTATGCGTCAAAATTGACAAGCGTACGTTTGCACAGACAAATGCTGCGAAAGAACCGTCAAGCATAGTTTCCAAGCGCGAAACTAATGCAAACCCGTTCTCCTCTGATATTGCGCATCAGAATGGGTCGCAACCAACTCACACTCATTCTAATCCATCAAATCCGGATGTCAAATCGGATTCTTCTGCCCAGCAAGGAAAAAGACGGTAATTCTTACGAAACTTATCGGTTGTCGGTTTGTTCATCGTCGTGATACAGTGACGAGATTACCGTTGATCCATCGCCTCATTTTTCCACTGAAGCTGCCTCTGCCAATGCCGCCTCGCCGTCTGTTCAGTATAAACTCTACTTTGAGAATTTTGTTCGGATAATGTTGATATGGTTTTCTGTTAGGCTAGTCAGAGAGAACACCGCGTTGCAAGAGAATATCATCACAAAGTTAACTAATAGGATCAAAGATTTGGAAATCAATCAGGTTGGTATTCATGAGTCAATTCCCATCATTCTGATAAGATCATAGACACTGTCTACTCGAGCAATTGAAAGACTAAGCCAATCGTTATCGAATACTGTAGAGAAACTGGAAACAGCCGTTCTGTCAATGGATGCTGGGCTCCTTGCTAGACATAAATCAGTGCAGGTCTGTCCATTGTAGATATAATTCTGTCAATTTTCATGGTCTTCGCTAATATTGTCATCCAAGGTGTTATTGACAAGTGCTGTCGACGCAACAAATGCGTCCACAATAACCATCCTGCTTCTACGTCAGCAATTATCGGCTTTGAACATCGCGTATGATAACGCGGAAATGACATTAAGAATGCTCCGGTTTGCCTTGGCGGTTGCCGTTGTGGTTATATGTACTGGAGTTGCAGCTGCTCTTTTTAGAACTGGTAGGTTTTAACAACAGCTGCCGTCCATGTCTCAACGCCTTGACGCAGGATCAGCAGTACATGTGCAAATGCCGTTACAATCGCGGTCCGCATCGTCTTTGCATCGACGAAGACGGCGCCAACGAAGTAGCCGCGTTCTTTCCATGCAGTCTTTGGACATAGTAGACGAACCAGATTCTAATGTTGACGTGGTGAGGGTGCTAAATCTAGCATGAGAGCAAGTATATAATGTGTTCCTTTAGGAGCGGAACGTCCCAGATCGGCCAACTCCATTCAATCATATTCGTTCGATCAGCGATGACACATTCAATTATGCAACGCCTCGGGTTTTGAGACAGCAGTCATCACCATTTCTGTCGTCAAACAAATTCGATGCATTGTTAGGACAGCACGATAATTATTAACGACAATCTCGCCAGTATTTAAGAACTCAGTAAAGTAATTTTTTAACGTTTTGAGCCGATCATAATTTCATCATACCAGTCAATTTTACTTCATGCATCAAGAATTGCACTGCAATTGTGTGCGGCCGATATTGATGGATCAGTTCAATTTTTATCCAGTAGCAAAAACGGATTTCGCGGCACAAGGGAGCAAGACTTTGAGCAGGGAATGTGGCCGCATGATGTTCTGTGAAACAATTTTTCGGTGGACGCAATTCTCCGATATCAAGTGGAGTCGGGTTCCCATTGGTTGTTTGTTCTTCACCGATGCAGTGCCAGTCCGTCATCAGGTCCATGACCGACTCCTAATGTCACAGCGGCTGACTCTGTTGCCGTCACGTATATCTACACTGTGATGTATGCTGGGGTGGTCCGCATACACAGCCGCCCCAGCCAGTGTGGTATAGTCGGACGTCGGGTGGATGGCGCGATGCCGACAACGACGATAAGTGAATCATCCCGTTCGTGATCCAATCTGGACCAGAAACTGAGGCGCAGGACCCATGCGGCGCCTGCTGCGCCCATGCTGTGCCTGCCCATGTTCCTCCAGCACCGGCGGCCAGCAATACAAAAAACACGTGAAGAATGTGTTTCCTAAGAACATCGAGTCGATGCCCGAACAGCCGCCCGTTCAGCCCGCCAACCTATCGGCCCTGGTTCATTATGCATTATCGTATCCCGAGCAGCTCGGGGCGATATCCAGGTATCTGCAGAAACAGCTGGCCAGGGAGTTGCGCCTCGACCACACGCTGGCCGTTCGGATCGCGGTCCTGGCCTTGCACGCCTTGATCGACGCCTGCCACACACAGCTACCCCAATACGAGGACCATATAATCAAAACGTGTATGTCCCTGTTCGACGACGGCCGACCTGACATGCAAATATTAGCATGTGATACGTTCAACAAAATGGTCCTCTACCAAGACGAATGGTCGGACTACAGGAAATTGTATCCGTTTTTCCATCGTCTTGTGGTTATGTGTCGACCTGATGATCAACCGGTCAAGGTCAGGACAGCGGGTATCGATTCGCTGTCGAAAATGGTCATGTTTACGGATGCGCAAAATTCGCTGGATCATCTGCCCATCATGATTCCCGCCATCCTGGCGAATATCAATCAGGAAACGGATTCGAACTCGCGACAGCAGACGCTGAAGTCGGGAGGGTCACGACGCCACCATCCTTCCGATAGTTACGAGGACGCCAACTCCCCTCATTCGCTGGCGGTGCAGTGCCTCCAGAATATCGGCAAACTCGGCACTCTGAACTCGACCGAAAAAATCCTGGAACCGATCCTGCACTATCTTGACGATCAAGAATGGAGACCGCCGGAATTCGCCCGAAACTGCCTGAAAACGGTGGCGGACCACAGCAACGCCGATCATGGATATGGATTCGCGTATCTGCTGTTGAAGCATCTCGATTCGATATCCTTCCAACAGCTGGATCCTCAAAACTCGGGAGATGGCCAAGGACCAGGCGATTTGAAGCGTCAGATTCAGACGAGAATCGTTCAGGTAGCCGCAATCGCATTTCAGTTCCTTGTGGATTTCCCGTGGTGTAATTTCATTGGGTTTTTTCATCAGGTCACTGCTGAGCTTGTTCTAACGATGCGTCTGGACATCGGTCCATGGCAAGGCCTGATCAACTTCCTTCTACAACGTCTTGAACAGGTATTGATTTTCACCAATCAGTATTTTGTTGTTGATACGGTTTTGCCTCTTTTCAGGTGTCAGGAAACGAGCTGCTGGTCAACTTGCAAAATGCATTGATCAGCTGCGTTGCTGCATATTGCACTCGGCTCCCGTCGGCGTTCGACTACATCGACCTTCTGACCACGATCGTCGACCAGTTGCACAACAACAGACAGAACGGTTCTGGTGCCGCGGCCGTAAATCACAATTGTAATCTGTTCCTGAAGTGTGCGCTGATTGCCGCGGAACTGAGGAAAGTGTCGACCCCGGATTGTTTTGTAACTGATCGCCTCATCTCGTCATTACTCGATGTGGGAAGCGCTTTCTTCGACGGTTTCGCGATTCTCATTTTGCTGTTTAGATATGCGCCGATTCTCAGAATGTGCAAGACGACCATTTTGTTGAGGTTCATAAAATTCTACAGAATTTATCTCTGCCGTTTGAAGGTACAATCGTGGAACACCAGTAAACTTCGGTTATAACGCGCGTTTTCAGCAGGAGCCCCTTCGGTGCGATCGACTGGCAACCGGAATTTCGGGGATCCATCAGACAGCTCTGTTCGCGCATCTCAGAAACTCAACGTGTTCTTCAAGCGAACCATCATGGGCGGGGCCCAAGAGGATATGTCGAACTGGCTGCAGGACAAGTTCCTCTGCGACCGTCACCTGGCGCGAATATTCAACTCGATTCATCATCACATTATCGCCGCCGGATCCGAACCCGGTGGGTCGCCAAATGTGTGTGATCCATCCCTGTCCCGATGACTGACCGAACCCCCCATAGTTCATTTCGAAAGTTATTACAGGTCGCTGGTCGTACAGCTCCGGACGCACCCATATTTCTCCATCCTGGCCACGTTGCCGATGCTCTTCAGTTGGATGGATGTTTTTAGGCTTAGCGATGATTCGACCTCGGCACAGGTTAGATCGTGGCGATAAACGAAAACCTTGTCATGCTTAACAGTCTCATGCAGCGTATCAAAACTCTACGCGTTCATTTTTTGGTCGCAGCGTATTTGGTCACGCTATCACGAATTTGCGCGTTTCTTGACGCCAGAAGGACGGCGTCGGAACTTGACGAATTAGCCGGAGGTCATATCGCATTGCGTCCGGTTGGCCTTCAATGGAGTCCCGAACTTGGCCTGTGTGTTGCTGCCGAAGTTTCCAATACAACGGGTCAAGACGCTCCAAAGGCCGTCCCCATAATCATTGACAGGTAAGGCCCATGAACGTCGTCTTCCAACGTAAGTTCAGCTTTTGGTATTCAGGGGCGCTGTTGTGCGAGCGGTCTGTCGAATGCCCTTTCCCGCAATGGATGCTCAAAAGGTTCGTGAGACACTCCTGGAGCGTTTTGAGACCGCGACGGCAGAAAGCCCACGACGCCATTCAATATCGTTATCTCCCGCGGTTGTTCTGGAACATTCTGTGTCTGAGAGTTCGAGCAACTCGGATTCGGCGGAAATGCCTGTTGATGAAATCGCGATCTTCGCCAATATCGATCCCGATGCTAAACAAGGGCTCTCCGCCACGGTGAGTCATGGCGTTGCTGGAAAACACGTTGTCAATATTCTCGTTCAGGATGTGGAGCTAATGCTGGAGAACGAGGACGAGAGCGAATCCGAGCAGGACGTGATGGTTCAAAGCGAGCGTATGTCGACCCCAACCCAGGACCAGTTCGAGGTGATGAGGTTGTGCGGCGTTGTTCAGTGCCGCTCTGATCCACGATATTTTGTTCAGAATGCGGCGCTCCTGTATTCGAAAAAGTCTATCCACAGGTTTGCGTCGATGAAGCTCATCTGCGGCATGGAGAATGAAGGCAGTGAGGAGACCTTTCGTGATCTGATCCGAACCGCGAGCAACGAAGATGTTCATAATGACGCCCCGGGAAACAGGTCGCTAATCTCTACGATGTCCCTATAATTTTCTCATGTGTTTTGCTTGTCAGATGGGGGGATGCGGCGCTGGTTTCTCCATTGAGCGTACCCCGAATTCCAGCGATGCTTCGGCGAGAAAGTCGATCCAGTGTGCTTCAGTTGCCGGATAACCCGGAACCTATACTGAACGCACAGCAAATGCTGTCGGAACTCGACGTTGACTCGACCAAGGTGAACTTTGTCGCCGCACTTGGGACACTAGGCGGACTGATTCTCGTGTCCAGAGCCGCGGTTCAGAGGCGAAACGACAACTGTTCCCGCCTGGCTGGCAAAATCCATCAGCTCTAGCCGCAGATGAAGAACCAGCGTCTGTATTATCCATACGGTACTTGTTGAATGTTGTGCCCTCTCCGTGTCCTATAGTTCATGTGTTTCCCCCGTTTTTTCTTTGTTCATACAGATTCCCACGAAAATCACTATCAGAAGATGTTGTCGTAGCGCCACCCAAGCTGGAAACCTGACACCACCGTCTTCGCTCACATCGTTATCCTATATTTATTCAACAAACAAAACCTGTAAATTTACTGTTTTCCTTTGTATTATCGCCAGTGTGTAGTTCCCTTCCCCGCCCCTTCCTTCCTTACTCGATTGAACGTGATCTTGTCGACCTGGGGTGTGCAACAGCCCTTCCCCGCCCATTCCGGGTCGATCCACTCGTACACATCTTGATCAGATTTCGGAGAGCCCTTCACAATTTGAGCGCGCCCCCTTATGGATCGGGAACGCCACACCACCGACGACAATGGGGCGTCATCGTCATCCGGGCGAAGACGACGCCTTCGCGATATCGCCGATCTGCTGTTCCCATCCGAACCCGGCAGCCCCATCATCTCGGTCGATTCCCTGGTCGATCAGCTCCAGAAATCCATCGCGATCGCCGATTCCTTACTGGCCTTACCGGATCCGATCCCTTCTCGTCCCCGCCGCCACCTCCCTCAACAACTTCCTTCAACGCCAATACTCCTTTCCCCGTCGGCCGCCGACCACCCGCTCATATCCCCGAAGCGCCTCCCCGACGACTTTGATCATCCGTCGCCCCGTCGTCCAACAGGAATTGCCCTGTTCAAATGTCACAGTGCAGCCAAGGATATCAGTGAGTTTATCGCCATCGCCGTGGTCCGTTGACCCATTTCCAATCGTAGTTCGCGATCTGGTCGAGATGGTGCCGGAGCGATTCCGGGAGGTGGCGCCACTGGACATGGCGCTGGCCTCCGTCGTCTGGACCGACCACACGATCACGTCGATCTACGACCAGGTTCTGGGTCATCAACGCGTGAACCATCTGCCGCAAATGCACTCGATCGTGACGAAATCGTCGCTGGCGCGTCTGCTGAATCTGGGGAAGCGCGTGCACGGGCCGGGCGTGTTCGACTACTTCCCGGCGTCGTGGGAGCTCCCTCGGGACCGGATCGCCGTCAAGAAGGCGATGCGCGCGTCGGCGGCGACGTTCATCCTGAAGCCCAGCTCGGGTCTGCAAGGGCGCCACATCCTGTTGACCCGGAAATGGGATCACGCCGACAACATGCTGGCGCGGATGGCGAACGACGACAAGGGCGTCGTGGTCCAATCGTACATCACGCGCCCGATGCTGTTGAACGGGTTCAAATGGGACATGCGGATCTACGTCCTGATCGAGAGTCTGACGCCGTTGCGCGTCGTCATCTTCAAAGAGGGTTTGGCGCGATTCGCCACCGAGCCGTACGCGGCGCCCGCCGACGCCAACCTGTCGCGGGTGTTCATGCATCTCACCAACTACAGCCTGAACAAGGGCGCCAAAGGGTTTCGACGCGCCGCCGACGGAACCGGGAGCAAACGACGGATCAGCACCGTGCTGCTGCAGCTGCGGCGGGCCGGGCACGACCTGGACCTGGAGCGGTTCTGGCGATCGATCACCGACATCGTCGTGAAGACCGTGCTGTGCATGTGGCCGTCGATTTGGGGGAGTTATCAAGCCGTGTTCGCCGGCGCCGACGATCGACAGCGAACGCGATCGTTTCACCTGCTCGGGTTCGATATCCTGATGGATTCCGATCGCAAGTTGTGGCTGTTGGAGGTCGGGAAGGGCGGGGCGGTTGTTGTTCTGTCGGCGACCGTATTCTGACGCGTCGCTCTCGTTCCATTGCAGGTGAATTCGTGCCCGAGCCTAACCCGCGACACCTCGGTCGACGCCGACGTCAAAAACGCGGTTCTACAGACAACGTTGGCGATTGTACGCGATTCGGACCCGTCGACGACGACCGTTGATCAATCCGATCCTGGTTCCGGTCGACAACCTCCACCGCCTTTAAAACCGGTACATTTGTTGGCCCCGCTTTTTCACCCGATTCCAGGATTGCATTGACGCGCTGGTTCATATATCGGGAGTTCATCAACTTGAACTGTGTTTATTTGGGAAATCACACTGATGTGTTGTCGTGGTCATTGAATCGGTTGTTGATCAGGACGAGGTCAATATCCGAGAGCGAGGGCCAGATCGACTCGACAACCGATCGCCGGGTGACAACGACAAGTTTGTACCGGACAGCGAGATCATCGACATCGTCCCGGAAAACGACGAACGCTACGCCGAGCTGTGTCTGTTCAAGGTGCCGTTGACCGGGGCGCGGCGCCCGGCCATCGACCGGTGGCGCGACCAGATCGACGCCCGCGACAAACACGCGCGACGCCGACACGACCACGACGACGACGCGATCCTGTCGGAGCAGTTCCTGGTGGCGAAGGCGATGAAGAACATGCCGGCGACGATCGCGCCGCTGATCCAGGACGAGATGCGCAAGGAGGTCGCCCGCCTGCTCGGCGCCACCGCCTTCGCCAAATGTTTCGGGGGGACCAGAGCGCGTCACGACGACGCCCTGTGCTGCCCTCCGGCCACGATGTCGTCCGACGAGCTGATCGCCGACAGCGACATGAGTATCTGGCGCCTGTTTTTGACGATGGTGTCGATCGACGCCCTGACCCCGATATCGTCGTCCAGCCGATTTCTGAAACTGCTGTCGACGTGTCATCTGACCAGTACCGGGCCCGGGTTCCAGCGATCGGACGCCGACCTGCTCTTTCAGCAGATGACGCAGACGACGTCGAAACATTCCACGTCGATCGTGTCGAAATCCCCAAAGTATTCGATCGGGTGTGTTTTGTTGTGAAATCGGCGTTTGATGATGGTGTTGGTCCGTTTCAGGAATCGATTAGGGCGGATCATGACGTTCGACCTGTTCGTTGAGGCGTTCGTGGTGATCGCGTTGCGCCAATACCCGGACCTGTCGCCGCCCGACGCCGTCCGCAAACTAGTCGTCGCCGCCATGATTCGCGCCAGGAACGCCAACCTGCAATCGTGATCGGATCGGCGGGTAAAAACCCTGTTCCGGTCGTTATTCGTCCCGGATTCGCCAGTTAATGGTGTCGTGATCGATTTCGATCGCGGGTCCGTTGACCCCTGTCGAGCGTTGGCGGAAATCATGAACCTCCTCCGTCTTTGTTGGATTTAACCGGAAACGGTGTGGAGAACGATGGCGCCATGTCCTGCGAACGATCTCGGGATAGTTCGCCACGAACGACGGTATGGGAAACTGTGGAATGGCGATCAACTCGCTGTTGAACGGGGTCAGAAATCATCGTCGTCCCAGTCTGATCGTGTTCGATCACGGCGTGATCTGTCGCTGGCGAGATTTGGCCAGAAATGTGCAATAAACACACCCAATGCATCGTTCAGTATCAACACGATGACAACCACCGCGATTACGGCTGGCTGAAAGGAGGTCGAAATCACACGATCCCCTGTGGGGTATCGGGTGATCTCGTTCAGCGACAATTTTTGGTT
>OUQQ01000054.1:5661-21139 GCA_900404475.1 Spongospora subterranea | reverse complement strand
ACACACCCAATGCATCGTTCAGTATCAACACGATGACAACCACCGCGATTACGGCTGGCTGAAAGGAGGTCGAAATCACACGATCCCCTGTGGGGTATCGGGTGATCTCGTTCAGCGACAATTTTTGGTTGTCGTTTTGACAATCAACAGAGTTCTGGCCCCGATTCCCCTAGTTAAAGACAGTATTCAGTCACACCTTGTTCTACAAATAAATCACTCTGATATTGTGTTTCTATAAATCCTACATTGCTTATTCACCCGGTTTCGCGAAACGACCAATCATCAGAGTCAACAATGCGAAATGATCGTGCCGAAACATGCAGGGGAGTTCCCTTGTTTGAAACAGTACAGGCGCCGATTTGAGAAAAAAGACCGATAGAAAAGCTGTTATCAGATTTTTAGACAAACGAAGCACTTATGAAGAACGAATCGAAGAACAGACGCAACTTGGACAGACAGTCGTTCCTGCCTCAACTGTGTCCACAATTGATAAAACAACCTGTTGAAAACGCTATGCAAGTACGGTCAAATCATATCCAATGGGAGGCCCGTTAAGGATATCGAACAAGTCACCGACGAGCTTCTGAAAAAATACCTGGAAGCAATCAAGAAAGAACAGCCGGCGATGGAGGCGCCAGACTAACCACTCAAGTACTGTCAAGTCATTTGAAAAAGACGAATATCGTGGAGAAACGGGATATCATCCAACTCTTCAGCAAATGCGATCTGCTCATTGCAGAGTATGGTTTGGAAGAAACTCTGACTATGAAAGCGAACATGAAAATCGTGTGCGAGCACTTGATCAGCGTAATTGCACCTGAGCAGTTACGAACTGATGTTGATTCAGCACCACTGAGTGATTCGATCTTGAAAGCACAAGCAAGAAACTATTCACGACGATCGGAAAGTATCATATCAAACATTTATAATACTAACAAACCACCAAAGCCTGAAAGCGCGAACAAAACCGCAACTACAAAAGACACCAATCCGAAAAATCGAAAGCGACAAATAATGCATATACTATCAGACGAAGCAAGGATGCCGAAAAGGGGCAGAATGCTCCGTTGCACATCAGAAAATATCAGATGAGTATCTTTGTCGTCAATGATTTGAATAATACATACAAGAAGAGTGGCTCTTATTTGAGTGATGTTGGAGCCACGAGAAGAATGGTGTCGTCCTGATTGATACGGCTTGTTCTCGACATATGATCGGAACTAGAGACGTTCCTAAACGAATGCCGACACAAGACAATACATCCATTACTCGTCAATGAGAAGATCGCATTTCCTGAGGAGTTGGATGATATCCCCGTCCTCCACGATATTTGTCTGTTTTCAGATGACTTGACGGTAGCGAGTGCAGGTCTGGAATCTCGATATTGTGTTTTTGCAAATCCTAATTCCCCTAATACAATGCCAAGAACGGCACCCGTTCACCACGTGCCACACCACCACACCCCGAACGGGTCATGATCAAACACCGACCGATGATCGCCATTCACACAATAACCGCCCCCCGGTCGCCACAATCCATTCGTTGAACAACGGGTCGACGATGGTGGCGCCAATATCCCGCCGATTCAAATTCCGTCAAACACGAACATTCTCTCGTGAATCCGAAGATCCGCTCGAACGTCGACACCGGAAAACAGCCGCCACCGACAGAGGGGGTTTCCCCCTTCACGGTACAGATTCGGTAGCGGGTTCTCCAACCCCGTCGACTGTGACGGGGTGTGTGTAGCGCCATGGTCACGGCTGGTCCGGTCCTCCGATCCATGACGAGGGGGCGGGTGGCGATTCCGTATCGATCCAATCGTTGCGTGTCGACGGCCGCCGCCCTTGCCGACGTGCGACGCGATCCGAAGCGCGTCACGTCGCTGCCGGTTCTCACCGCCCTCGCCCTCTATCAGCACGTCAAACGGACGCCATCGCCGCTGGTCAAACAGCTCCAGCCGTTGATCACCACCTCCCTCCTTCATCATTACGATATCTACACGTTCGTTAACGGGCCCGTTCACCTGTTCATTCAATCCCTGGAATTCGCCCGCGATCTCCCCGAACCCCTTCCCCTCCTTCGCCACATCGCCGCCCGATTCACAGCCGATAGCGCCGCGTTCCTTCCCGAACACGTCGTCCGGATCGTGCGGTTCGTGGCGCTGTTCAAGTCGGACGCCCATCGTCAACTCCTCCTGAACCGCATTGTCCCGCCCATTCGACTCCATCGCTATTCCCCCGACCAGATGGTCAATCTGATCGCGGCGATGGCACAGCTCCCCCGCCCATTCCGCCCCTTCATCGCCTATCTCGGCGTCGTCGGTCCGTTCCTCGTCCCGCGCTGCTCGTTCGCCCAGACGTCGTCGCTGGTGCGCGGCGCCATCATGGATTTCGACCGCGAATCGCCCCTGATCCGATCGTGCCAGCGCCATCTCACCCAACTCCTATCGACTTCGTTGCGATCCGATCACGTCCCCCACGCCATCCACACGTTCAATTCGCTGGCGCGCGCTGCCGCCGTCGATCCCATCACCCTGCGGGCGTTCGTCACCGCCGCCCAATCCGTCCCGTTCAGGTCGGTCCCATTCCCATTGCTGTCGTCGTTGGTAGAGTCGGTCTCCCGCGTCGCGAATGGCTCCGAATTCCACGCCCGATTGCTCGCCGTTCTCGTTCCTGATGCGCTCCCCGGTCTGTCGTTCCAATCGCTATCGCGTCTCCTGTCGGGCCTGCAGAAACCGCTCGACGCCGTCATGGACGGCCACATCCTCAGCGTGTGCCGCTGCATCGTGTCGGTCCCCGAACCGATCCCCGTCGAATTCATCGCGTCATACGGCCACTCGCTGGCGATCTCGCGGTCGTATTCGCCGGCCGTACTGGCCCGGCTCTGTTCGGACCTGGTTCCGCACCTGGTGACGAGCGGGCGGGTCTCGCACGAATCGCTGGCCAAGCTGCTGCTGGCGTTGGCCACGTTCTGCCACGCGCCGACGCCCGAGTTCTCGGCCGCCGTCTCGACCTATATCGATCGGCAGCTGGACGCGGTTGACGACCCCCGATACCTCACCCGTATTGTTTGGTCGTTATCGGTCCTGTCGATCGGCAGCGATCATCGCCTCATTTGCCGAAACATTCTGCGATTCAACGGTCTGTACAACAAGGCGAATCTCAGGTTCGGAACCTGACACCGTTCGTTGTCGTCAAACCCCGGTCTAATTTCGTGGGGCGTTTATTTTTCAGGTTTATTCACGATGTGTTATTTGATCTGGACGGTTCAGGGGTTCTAACGCCATTTCCCACGTCGTTGGGGAAACTGTTCAGCGACTCCCGCGCGATTCGCTCGGCGGTCGTGGTCCCGCGTTGGGATTTCGAGGACGCGGTCGTGGCGTCGCTGGCGCGGTTGAACGTGCCGTTCACGCGTCGCGCCCGTATCGGCCGATCCGGATATCGTTATGATCTGGTGCTGGAGCAGCTGAAGACGGTGATCGTGATCAACGGCGCCGATCGATACGGTCGTGGATCGCGACTCCTTCTCGGCGTGGATGTGATCGCCCAGCGATACGTCGCACACATGGCGTGGTCGATCTGGTCGGTGCCGTTCTGGACTTGGGACCGGTTCAGCGCCGAACCGGAATCACTGGATCGTGCGATTCAAGCGGCAATCGCGTCGTCAGGCAATCTGGAATTGCATCCGTTATCGTCAATCGAGGCCAGCACAACCTAGAGCAACGGTCGTCTGTCGGATTGTGGCGGCGGCGCTCTCGTCGGTTTCGGCCAGGACAGCGATACCCGACAGGATTCGGCCGATAACATTATTCGTCGCCCCGGCTTCAAAGATCGATCACGCCTGCCTGTCTCCATCGCGATCGCTCATTCGCTGCGTCGCCGAACACGCGCTCGTTGGTTCGATCGAGGATAATACAGCCACGAACCCCATCTTTTTTTATTGGCCGAAACACAAACGTCGTCGGCTGAAAATGTCGGTTGGTCGTCAATCGTTCACTGAACTGTCTTCAGAATTATGAGGAGTAGATCTCCGCTCAACGAACCGTCCGAAATTGCTCGACGGAGGCGGTCTCGCCGTCTCTCAATCGATTCACCAAACTTGTACAATATCGGAATTGAGGACGATATCACGCCAAAAAAAAAAACAGTTATCAATTCTTCGAATCATAATCGAAGACAGTACCCACAATGCTCAAGATTAATTCTGGTGTCTTCAATGATATGTTGCAATTTCCCCGCGAGGCGGTTAAAAAACACCAAAGGCGGTTAAAAAACACCAAAGACGACCTGGCCACCTGCACCGCCATTTCGAAAACCTGATCGGTTCTGGTTTGGCGAACCCAACGTTGCGGCTGCGGTCGGGCGTTACACAAGTGGTGGTGGTTGGTGTAGCGCCATCCCACCCGTCTGTGTGTGAAGCTGCAATCGATATGACAGTGGGCCCCTGGTCCTCCTGTGATGTTCTGGGCCCGATCGCCCCCTGTTCGGGTTCTGTCGGGTTCAGGTCGTCAGTGTGGCCACGAGCGCGTTCCAGAATATCTGGAACGGGGCGCGATTTGGTCGAGGGCGGTCATGATTCCGCCATCGCTGATAATGCATCTGCCCCTTTCGCAACGCCTCACCTGTTTGCCCGGTTCCCGCTACATCCTCAACGCCGAACAGCGAATCCTGACCGCCCTGTGCTATTGGGCACAGGTCGTCCCGAACGGGAACAAGCGATCGGGCAAGGCCAGGTTGGAGCGGGCGGCGCGACAGCTGGTGGAGCTGTTGAATGTCAATATGGCGTCGTTATCGTGGAAAGAGGCGTTGAATCAGGTCAAGGAACGGACGATGGAGATCGAGAGGCGGCTGGGGCGGGAACGGGCGGCCCGACAGGAATCCGAACGGGTCATGGGCGAGCTGGAGCAGGCGCAACACGACCTGGCGCTAGAGCAGCGCCGCGTGCAGCTGCTGATACGGCGCCTGAAACGACGAAAGGAGCAGCAGGCGAAACTCGAAGCGATCCGGGTTCTGACCGAGTCGATCAAACAGCTGAACGCGCTGGTTATGGAACTGGAACAACTTCGGGAGGAACAACGCGCGAAGGAGATAGGGAATGAAACCAATCCACCTGCGGAAGTAAAACCAATCTCACTGAACCGCGACGCTGTTGGCAACGGAAAGCGATCGCAGAATGGCACTAGTTGAACGGGGATGATCTGATCCGAACAATGTCAGTAATGAGACGAGGGCGACGGCCGGGACAGGTTCACAATAGATAGAGAATTGTATATACTATTCCTGGATGATTGTAATATGCTAGCGATTAGGCAGCGCCTCGCCCTCACCACAGTCGGTTGTAGGCTGCATTTTCGGGTTGGACTCCTCGAGTGCAACGGAGGTGGCAGACGAGGAGCCGTCGTCAGGCTCATTTGCCGAACCACGATCACATGTCTTGGTATTTTCGAGGATCTGCAACTGGCGCTTTTGTATCTCCAGTTCGTTCAACCTTGTTTGAATCGCATCAGCTTCGTCGAAATCGTCGCTTACAACGGCCTGAATGCAGAAAGTTACACGATCGTTCACGCGGGCGTATATAACGATGTAAACTTGCCATGTGTAATTTCTCCTCTAACGATTTGATGGAATCATCGATCATTGAGAGTTGCTGTTGCAACAACGCCGGATCCTGAATTCCAGCAGACGAGCAATCGCCATTATCGGCACGTTCTTCGAGCGCAGAGGCAGCGTGGCGTGCTGATGATGGCGAAGAGCTTGAAGGAGTGTCGCTATCGCCCGCAGACAGTACCGAGCGTGTTGACAAAGGAGGACTTCCAGGCGTCAACAATGGGCCATGCTTTGTCGATAGATATTCGGAACGATTGCGGAGCTCGTCTAGCTGATTGGTTAGCACGTTCAGCTGCGGCAATGTTAGAAACAAGGATGAATTACAAATCTGTTGAACTGAACAAACCTCTTCATCTTCAACATCATCGATACAGATAATGACAGAAGCGATTTTGCGTTGGAGATGATCATACTCGCATCGATCGACTTCCAGCTCTGTGATGCGGAATTTTTGGCGAGAATCCTCCAATTGTACCTCTTGTTGATCAATCGACTCTTGAACTGCGTCACAACTTTTCCTGAACAGAAAGGGTGATCATGAGACATGTAAATTAATCTCAAAAAACCCATATAGACAAACCTCATCTTATCCAAGTCAGCCAACAGCTCTTGCTTGGAGCTAGTCAACTCCTTAATTTGCTTCGACATACGCGAAGCAGCCTTGAAGTCTCTTGCGATGACGGCATCGGACTTGGATTGCTCTAGTTGAGGGAGTTCCACAAGAATTGACGCAACATTCGTCTCACTGCTGGTAATGTTTTGCGCAAGGGTTGCCATTTGCGATGAGAGAAGCTGGGACCGTCTATCATGCTCGGCTAACTGAACTTGGGCCATCTCAACAGCTTTGTCAAGCTCGGATTTTTTGAGCGCATAGACTTCTTGATCCTTAGCGTCGCGCAATACGAACTCAATCTGTTTTTCTCTGATATCGATGATTTTTGCAATTTCTGCGGAAAGCTTTGCGCTATGGGCCTCTTTCTGAGCTAAAACCAGCTTCTCTTGATCTAGAGTATGCTGCGCTTCGTCCAAATCGGACCTGTCCTTTACTATTTCAGCCTGCTCTTGTTTAATCCTTGCACGTTGACTTTCGATTCTAAAAAAAAAACTGAACAAAGTCGATTGCCAGCATCAACACGATAACCTTGCTAGTTGTCGTTGGAAAGAGGATGAAGCTTGGGAAATTTGGCGTTCAGCATCCGTCAATTTTTCCTGAATNATGGGCCTCTTTCTGAGCTAAAACCAGCTTCTCTTGATCTAGAGTATGCTGCGCTTCGTCCAAATCGGACCTGTCCTTTACTATTTCAGCCTGCTCTTGTTTAATCCTTGCACGTTGACTTTCGATTCTAAAAAAAAAACTGAACAAAGTCGATTGCCAGCATCAACACGATAACCTTGCTAGTTGTCGTTGGAAAGAGGATGAAGCTTGGGAAATTTGGCGTTCAGCATCCGTCAATTTTTCCTGAATGTCTTTCCGGACAGCCTCTTTTTGACGAACTTGCTCTTTTAGCGATATTATTTCATCGTCGATGTCCTAAATAACCTCAAAGTCTGGTTAATAGCACGAATGAACTGGATCAAACTTTAAGTTGAGTAATAGACTCCTGCTTCATAATTTGTGATGCTTCAGTGCGTTCCAGAATCGCTCCATGTATTTCGTCCTCTTCAGCTTGGACCCTTCCCAAATCAGCACTGACCATTTCCAATATACGATCTACACGAGAAAGCTCCTAAACATAAAACTTTACACAATTATTCTACGCATTGGTGAGCATTGATACCTGTTTCAAGTGCACTTCCTTTTTGCCCATATCCAGAACCCCGTTTTGAACATAAGAATTGCCCTCGTCAAGACAGGCTTGTTTCAGACCTTGCAGTTGGTGTATAAAATCCTCCCCCGAACTCGTGATTTCTTCAGTTTTGCGGCGACGACCACCAGTGATGTCCAACCGTAGTTGCGTCACCTGTTGCACGTGATTCTCCAACTCTGAAATCTGTTGAGCCAGCGCTCGTATTTTGCAATCCAGTTCGTCTGCCCGATCATATGCCTAAATAATCAACGATGATTTTGAATCTAGAACCTAGATGCTTAGAATTATCTAACCTCTTCCTCTACCGCATTCGCCTGCGAAGTTTTCACAGCTTCTAAGTCTCCATTCATTATACTCAATTTGATTAAGGACTCGATGCGTTCATGGTAGTGACGCAAGTCATCTTCTTCAATCGATCGCAAATCTTGCAATTGCCTCGCTCTGACAATACAGAACTCCCGACACAACTTGTTAACATTCGACTTTACATTTAGCGGGTCAGGAATCGATTCTGGCGGATCGCTGTCGAACACATCGGTTGGCAAAGAGGGACTTGTTGGTGATATAGGAGCTTCCCGAACAGGGGTCGTATCTGGCAGAGGTTGTGAGACAGATCGGGTAGAATGCGGCGGAATGTCGGGTGGCAATTGGCTAGAGCCAAGCGGTAAATTCGAGAAGAAGTCACGCGGCTCAGGAGCACTTTCCATTGAAATCGACCGGTTTTGATGATCATCTGATATAAAGTCAAATGATGAGGAAGAAGGCTGAAGAAACGAGAAGACCGATGGAGGGACAGCATCCTCATCGATGGATGGCTCCGGAACGGGTGCAATTGCTGACGTGATCTCATGACTAACTTGATGATCAAATTGACAATTTACCACGACGATATTATGTCGCTAACCTGTCATCGTGATCCCTGGAATGATCTGCTGGCAAACTAGGATTACTGGCTTTGATTGCTAGCCCAGCAAACATGCTGTTCTCGGCGAACGGTTGAGGGGCGTGTTCCTTGGGCGTGGATTCACTGGGTGAGGTCGGTTTAGCGGCCGAGAATACGTTCTTGAAGAACGACGCCATAGCTCAAGGACGCGATCGCAGCAGCATCACCAGGGAATCAAATACAGGAATGAGCCCTTAACCCCAGTCGGTCACTACTGCCAACCAAGAGGGGGGGGCAGCACCAGTCGGCGCAACCAACCCCGCCACACTCACAGACCCACTGCAGGTGTATCCAAGACAGCCCATTCCTCTTGGCCGTCTCCGCCACCCACAAGTCGCCCGCCGAACTGAGAAATGTTCGATTTGAGCTCATCGCCCGAGGAGGTCCAGAAACTTGTATGACAGAAAAACAACAAGGCATGTTCGTACCCTTCTGCAATTAGAAACAATCGACGTTAGTTTTCTTGCACCATTCTTGACATTTACAAAGAAATTGATCGGGAAGTGAATTTGCTGTGACCTATCGGGAATCGGCGAGAAGAATTGAAAGCAATTGTGGCTTGGAGAGAGTTGCGTTTTTGTTGAATACGTCCAATTTCTAATTGGGGTTGAGATCTGGTGCGCGACGTCTTTTCACTTCTCTCACGAAACATCTTGCGTCCGACCGCACTCGTCACCGAACCTCGTCCTCAAAGCGACTAAACCGAACCTTTACCGCTCCCAGTTCTGCTCAGTCAGATACAAGAGCGTCCAAAAAAGTTACTGAGAGGTACCCGGTTGCGATTTCAGCTTGGGGTACGTTTTTTACCCAGAAAAACAACCTCAATTTCCATTTACCTACTCGCCAAGTTGGCGCAACATCTTTCGGTTCTATCCCAGCGCGGGCAGAAGGGAGTGGCTGGTTTTTTTTTCATCAGCAAATTGCACCGGATTAGCGCCAGCTAACTTCGGATGGCAATCCCGTCCGTGTCTGAATGAACGGACCGACAGGCATCCGAAACTGCTCATTCCTGCGCTGATCGACTCGAGCCTGGCTTCCCATCGAACGCATTTCCGAGTTTGAGCCGTGGTTGCACAGGGGTGGCATCAGCTTCTGGGAACGATGTTTGGTGACCGTCGCGGAAACCCTCGATCTGCACATGCTTCTGCGCCTGGAATCACGCTGGGTGCCAGTCAATGTCTGGCTAACTTGAGATGCCGGCCAAAAGGGCCTTGTTCAAGTGAAATCGCTAGCCAAAACGCGCGATATGGATACTGTTGGCCTCATTCAGATGGTCTGTAATGGCCTTAGAACTTTTCCGATAATCTACAACTATGAGAATATCGTCGCGATATCGTCTGTACAGAAAATGCTTTATGTTGTTTTGGTACTGTGGAAGAATATGTTTCTCTGAAGCTACCGATACGAGATCAGCGAATGTTCCAGGGGCGTTGCCTCCCACTGCCGCTCCTTTGATTTGATGGTGTACCAGTTTCCTTTGAACTGGAAATAGTTGTTAGTTAACGTCCAGCGCATCAAATCAATACAGAATGGAATCTGGAATTCTTGTTACCCTTTCCAAACGTTGATCCCGGCAGAGCGAACGTATTCCACGCCGGTGTCTGAGGCCAAGGCGGCACACGTAAGGGCAAGAATCCCTCATGTGTATCGATGAAGTGGAATTGCTGCACTGGTCGCTGCAGCACTTACCGCAAGGTACAAGACGGCGGCCGGTGTTCCTAGATTTTTCCAGTTCTGTTTAAACTCAGCCTGAAAACTTCGGGATCACTGGACCTTTGCCGAGTTGGTGTTTCGCCAGATTTTCGATGCAGAGAATGCATGGGGGGACTGTCCTCCTCGCCCAGTACTGGCATTCAGCTAAAGTTGAAAATAACGGGCTTTAGAAAAGCGTGGAGGTTGAAACGGGCGATGATGTCTTCAACCGGCAACAGTTGGCAGTGATGAAGAGGAACAATCCGAACATTGAAATTCCCTGAGTCGGCGATTTGGCGAAACACCAACTCAGCGAAGCTCCATCGCAGTAGTACATGAACAAATATGAAGATGTACCCATTGGTACAGCGGCATGGAAAAACCAACGGCAACGATAAACAGCATTATCTGCGTTGGAAGCGGAATATAATGTACTCTGGTGACCAAGACATCGAAGGATCAACAGACTCTGATTGGGGCAGCAATTGTTGTGTCCAAGCGGCTGGCCTGGCTGTTGCACCTTGTGCCATATATTCCGCTTCCAACGCAGATAATGCTGTTGATCGTTGCCTTTGGCTTCTCCGTGCTACTGGATTATTGGACATCTTGGAAGATGTACCCACTGGTCCTGCGGCGTTGATCCAGAGAATGTTCGATGGTAAAAACGGAATATGGCCTTTTGTACTACAAGAGCCAGCATTGCGCAATTCAAAGAATCTAAAGTAAAGGGCACCCCAATAACAAAACCATACTGATCTCCTTTTGCCCAATCAGAGTCTGTTGATCCTTCGATGTCTTGGTCACCAGAGTTATGGCGCCACGATTTCGCCAAAAAATAAACTGCGCTTTGACGTTGCAGTGATTGAAATATTCAGTGTCCACTCGAGGAGTGCCCTAATCGCGGGCTGCTGCAGCAGTACAGCTACAGGTAGTGGTTAGCGTAGCGTGATACAGACTGGGAGGAGGTCGCTCCGTGATTCAATTGCCAACCGCCTCTGTCGCCATCAACATTATCGGTCGGTGCGCGGGAGGAGGTTCACCAAATCGTATGATCAACTCAGCACAGGGGAATCCCAATAACGACCTGGAAGTTGACCAGGTCCAACCTGATGGAATCTCTTCTTTAGCATTTTCTCCCACCCCTGAAAACTTTCTTGTCGCCACCAGCTGGAATAATGAGGTATTCATGTTTTTTTCCGATTGCGATTTTGGTCGTTTCACTTTTTACTAGAAAAAAACGGTTTTTTAATAGTTTTTTAGATCCGATTTTGGCAAGTTATGCCTAACGGTCAATCGGTCCCCAAAGCAATGCAGTCGAGCAGTGATCCTTTGTTGTGCACAACATTTGGATCTGACAATTCGTCAGTGTTTTTTGGTGGTGTTGACAAGGCTGTGAAGCTCTGGTCGCCACAAACGAACCAGGTTCAGCAGATTGGCGCACACGACCATGCTGTCAAAGAGATGGAATGTATTCACCAGTGAAATCTGGATTTGCGATTCGCCGCGATTGAATCAGTTCTCAATAGGGATCAAGGACGTATCAATGCTCTGCACCGGATCATGGGATAAGACGATCAGGTATTGGGATCCAAGAACCCCAAGCCAGGCCAAAGCCACTGTAGAAATTAACAGCTCGGGATAGTTCGTGTTCATATATGCTAACTGAATTTGATGCAGGTGACATTACCTGAACGATGTTACTCGATGTCGTCGGTCTACCCACTACTGGTAGTTGGATGTGCTCAACGCACATGTGTCGTGTACGATCTCAGAAATCCTTCAACCCCCTATAAAACAATCGAATCATCGCTTCGCGAGCAGACAAGAACGGTGGCATGCTTTCCTGACAAATCCGGTCTGATTCACTATCAATAGCCACTTTCGTCACTGATTTGTTGGATGATTCAGGGTTCGCCATTGGATCAATCGAAGGCAGAGTGTCAATTCACCATATTGACGATAAGGTGGAGGTGTCATTAGTATCCATTTTCCTCAAATTTACAGTTTTCTGTTTTCAGGATACGCAGAAAAATTTCGCGTTTCGTTGTCATCGTGTGGAGCCAGATATTTTCCCGGTAGTGGATTTATTCTGTCCTTCAAAAACCATTGTGTTCTGATCCGTTGCAGGTTAATGTCATTCGGTTTCATCCTGTGTTCGGCACATTTGCAACGTGCGGCGGTGATGGCGTTGTCAACTTCTGGGTTTGTGCTTTGTTTGTGTACTGGAGATGAACTAATCTGCGCTACAGGATAAAGAAGCAAAGCAAAGGCTGAAACTATTTAATTCAGTGGGGCAGCCGATTTCGGCATGCTCATTCAACGCATCCGGGACCATCATGGCCTATGCCGCATCGTTAGTTCATTAATGTTGAATGAATAGTTCACAAACTCATTTTCGTACTTGCTCAGATACGAATGGTCTAAAGGAGCTCAGTTCTATTCAAAGAACGACCGTAGTCGAATATTTCTTCACGCTGTTAATGAAGCTGATATTAAGCCTCGCGGGAAGAAAGCGACTACTCGATGATTTCGATCGACGTAAATCATTGTCGAATAAATTAATGATTGCCCGTCTCAGGTACCAATTGCCAATGGTGTTTGAACAATGCCAGTGGACCAGGAACCGTTCGTGTCATCAAATGCACATGACCATGATCGAACTGCATCATTTGACGTTCAACATGCCGACGATGTCAGTGAGCATTTCCACATTGGCCAGCTGATTCTGCAATGCCAGGATGGGTTCTGGATTCCCAGCGTGGTCGAAGAGGTTAGGGACTTGAACTGTGGACGATTCCGGTATCCATTAATGAGACACGTTCTTGTCGCTGGTGTCAAATCCTGTCATAAGCCCCGATGGATCCCGTGCATCTCATCGAGCTTGAGGATTGCCCATCGTTCCAACGAACGTCCCAGAACGTTGATATCAGCTATTCCTCCCCAAACAGTTCTGGACCTCGTCTCCCGATCTCTCCAAGATGCCTCCACATATCGGTTTAGGGAACTGCACCGGCGCGCCGCAGAGGCTGATTGCACAGCATTGCAAATCCTGCTGTTCCACCTTGACTCAATGAAACAATGCCCGGGAACGACCGATCATCCGCTCCCTGATGATTGGGTTGACGTTCTCCAGGTCAGATGGTTGTCGTAAGGGAATTGTCTGCGATAATGTTGACCACATAGGTTCACAGGTGGCGTTGCGTTATTGGTTCACATCGGTAAACCCTAATCTGCGTTATCACCAGTCCAGAGCGGCCGATCTACACGCCAGCTGCCGCGTTCCATGCATCGAGAACCAGACTGAAATACAGGCGCTAACAAGGAAAGCGGCGGAATTCGAATCCTCAGCTGATGTTGCGTTCTGGGATTCGAAAATCGACATCATATCCAAGATTGTGGACAATCACGTTGCATCAGCTAAAAAAATCACCAGCGTAGATATGAACATGATTCAAAGACCTAGCGATACTCCATTTCGCCAAGTTATATTGGATTGGGGATCGTCTATTTGCCAACGAAACTAAGGGGAGGTATTATTCCCTGGTCAGTAAAGCGCAATGTCGTTTGACTGGACCGCGTTCGGGTCAAACGACGTCACGATTGGGTAAATCGGTCCCCGAGAGGACATTCGACATTCATATGATAAACTACTGATAATGGATACGTATCATGTGATCGGCACGAGCAGCATATTCGTGATTGTGTTCACCGGGCTGGGATTGTATTTGGTGCAAGAATCGGACCAGGCACTTGCTTCTCGAATCCAGACCGACATGGATGAGTTCCTACGAGTGATGGAGACACACGACAGACGCCATTTTCCCAGAGCAACAATCAAAATGAAGGCGTTTATGGCAATATATACTAGCTGGCTGATACGAAATAGACTGAAAATGGAAGGTGAAGAACGCGAGCAGATTCGAGAAGGATTTAACAAGAAGCAAACTGAGCTTTTCAGAATCATAAAAGAAAATGGATGGGAAGACGGAGATGTTGCGGCGATAAAGAGAGAAGAAATGTTTAAAAACAAGTACAGAGTGCTTCACTTCGTCCGTAATTGGATCGAAACAGCCAATGAGATGTTTTACGGTCCATCGATGTACATGATTTGAGGCGTAACTGTTCAACAAATGTGGTATATTGGATAAATAAACGATTTATAATAAGGCGTAATTACATGAAAGTAGACACTACCATGGCTATTCCGATAGGGGCGACGAAATACCTATCGTGTCAGATTAGCATTGATACGAGCATGATTTCGGACCAGGCAAAAGCAATACCAATATTTCCTAAGGAATGACTGTTGCTCAGGTTCCGGCTCAGGAACTTTGTAGACGTTCTCGATGTTGATGGGACTGGGACCTTCATGGAACTTGGCGACCGTCACGTGCGGCTTCAACCGAATCACACCTGGCGCTGCAGCGCAGGGCGTCCCCTTTGGAGGAAGCGGACCGGTAGAGTATTCGGCAAACAAAATCGACCCATTGGAGTTACTAATGAAGGAAATGTTTTCGATGAAGTTAGACGACACCAGAGCACACTAGCAATAACGGTTCAGGAACGATTTCGGAAAATATAATCCTCATCTTACAGCATCTACTGAACTAATAATAGATGCTTTAGCGTCGCCGATATTGTCGTCGTGAACCAAGCGTATTGAATAACGATGCACCCCCGATATCAGACTTTGAAAATGCGACGGCGATATCTCAGACTTTCCTGGAATATCAACCAATATCGGTGGATGAAGCGGACTCCGGGCCCCAATTGTGTTCACGAAAACTCTGAGAAGTCCATGTTCAACCGTGCCGGTGAGGGGAGTCTGTGTTCAGATTACAATGTTCGCGAAGTGAACGTAGTTGCATGAGGTAGCTTATGTTCTAGACGCATCGTCGCTGCTGCGACGAGCAAGTTGAATGAGGCAAGCATCGTAAGATACGGGATCACCATGATTTCGCGATGAACGACGGTCAGATCACTTCAATTCGGTAAGAAAGTAATGGTGTCCTGTACAGAGAGACTTTGTAGATCATGTCAGGCGGAACCCCGTCAAGTGTACACTGCCCGTACTGTAGCGTATCAATGAAGAACGTCAGGCGTAACCCTGTCAAATGTACACTGAAGTACCTACTAACGTCAGGCGGAACCCATTCAAAATGTACATTGTCTGTGTACTGTACTTATGTGATGCACTGTGATGCAGATAAAATTGCCGCGCACTTTTCCCGACCACGTGTCTCAACCGAACGGGTTTTCGACTCAACCGGGGGTTTGACCAACGATGACGCAAACGAGAATTCTATCAACAATGACTCAAACGGGGGTTCTGTAATGAATCCGATGAACAATGATCCAACGGGCGGGTTACCCACAACGAGCTTTATCAATAATTACGAATTTTGCGTCAAGGTGCACTGCTCCTGCCC
>OUQQ01000609.1:0-12121 GCA_900404475.1 Spongospora subterranea | reverse complement strand
CCGAATGATCAGTTCGCCCGTTGCTGTATACAGGGTCAGATCAGCCAACATCTCATGTGTTGCTTCCGCCACTGTCTTATCTGGCAATATTAACTTAATTGCCTTTGCCAGTTTCCTTATCCCGATCTTATCATCGAGCCTCTGCGCTTTCTTCGCAATGCTCATCGGTATAACTGTCGACTGGGTACCACTGTCTAATACTTACATCTGAGCTCAAAAGGAAGTGAATGTAAATCGGCTCTTGGTAATTTGACAGACATTGAGAGCGGGCGAGGCGGAGAGTTTCCCGGGAGGAAATAATATTGGCTCCCAAACCGAGAACTCTCTGCAACTTCGGTTCCAATTCTTCCTGGTCATTGAAACTGTTCAAAACCAACTTTTTAAAGAATTGTTCATCAGTAAACGCAAACGAATCCACGAATATCTTGGTAACGGAATTTTCATTGAGTTCACATCCACCAGGCAACGAAGAGACCCTTTTCCATAAACTGTGATATCGATCAACGTAATCACTCAAAGGTTCTTGGCGACCTTGGCGAGCATTATGAAACTGATGGCGCATGGCTTTTCGAAGTGAGAAAATAACTCCAGGTGCATTGCGATAGCAATTCAGCAGTGCTTCATGAAGACTCAGAAATGAGCGATGTCCACATTCGACAGCACGGATTTTAGACTGTCCTTCTAAACAAAGAACGAACAGCTCCCCACGCGCAACATCATCGCAGCGAGATGAATGAAAGGTGAAAATTTCTACAGACTGTTCAAATTTGAAATACCTCACGATCAACACGTCACGTTCATCTTTGAGGTCATGACCAATGTAGCGGATGGCATCACATGGAGGAACCGTCTTGGAAAACTTAGAAACGCCTTTCATAATGTCAGAGTAGCAAATCGTGGATGAATGATGGCGAGCAGTAGAAGTATCAGGGGCCACCTCCTCCATTTCTGAAGTCTTTTCCTCCAATTTAATACTCGCTTCATTGGGAAATAAAGACGAAATCAGCGCCGTCAAATCAGATATTTGGGCGGGACTGCTGAAGAAGAGCTGATTAAATCGCCGAATTAACGAATTCAACCGTAGCGGAACCAAGAGCTGGAGGGCTCTAAATCTGCAATTGGTTCGGCTGGACAGGAAGCAGCTTGGTGATTTTTTTTGTGGCACGGGAAACCATCTACAACGAGCTTGATAACTAAACGCCAAGCGAAAAAGGTTTTACCGTAGAGATCTCTGTGGCCCTTTCCGGGTGAGCGGATGTGACCTAAATGCTGTGCTGGTGCGGACGATGCCGGCACCAGTAAAAACAACCAAGACCAAGCAACAGCTGGTGGTAAAAACAATTATAATCAGGGGCGTGGGTCTGGTGGGTCCCCAGTCCCAGGACCAAAGGATCAGGGCTGATAATTATTCTGTTTATTAGTCGGTAAAAAGGACAGTACAGCACAATGCTGCGTCACACTTTTGTCAACGTGAATCTGATTGCGTTGACGGCAGCTTGGCGAGCCGCAGTAGCATTCCCAGTAATCGTCAACGACATACTGATCTCCGTAATCAAACTGGATTTCCTTGCCTGTAGCAACGTGCTCCCTTGCAAAAACCGCAATGCGGGGGTCGACCATCGACTCGATGCCGACGAAGAGGTATCAATCTGGAGAGTCTGGAGTCACGGGCCAGGCGCCAGGAGGCATGCGTAGAGCGAGAAAGGCCTCGAATTTGGACGACAGAGGGCTGACCGCTAACCGTGCTGAGAACCGCCGAGTGCCATCGCCTGAAACATAATATTTGCCGTAAGTCAGTGCGTCTCAAGCGACTCGACCTGTCAACTGTCAAGCCAGGGTCACGTAAGCACAGTCGTAAGCACAGTCGTCAAACCCCGTTTCTGTCAACGAGCGCTCATCATCTGGTCAACGAAACTTAATAAAACGTTCGCTGACATTCGCGCTCCGTATGACGATAATTAGCCTGGCCTGAGCTCAGTGAGCCCAAGCGCTCTCGAACACGCTTGACTCAGCGTTGGTTTCGCACGCTTGGGCTTGCCATGCTCATACCGACTGCTGTTGCTATACATCAAAGGTTATGGCGCTAAGCTAACTTTCATCGCATAGCGATTGCGCTTTTCTTTTCCCTTATAAAGCTGTCTTCCACTGAACAATTTTTTCTCAGAATTCGTGACAATCTCTTTCTTGACCTCTGATAGAAGTTTGGCTACATTCTAAAATCCTTGCGGCAATTCACAGTTGAAGCCAATCGCTGAAGTCTTGAAGGTCTTTAAATCGCTTAGCGACTATTATCTATATATTTTACAAAGCATTTCCAATGGTCCAACCATTGATCGTTGATTACCACGTTCATCATTTTCAACATCAGGGCGTGCGTCAACCGGTGATTTACTTCTGGGGACGTTTTTGTATGCATCCAATTCATAAATAAGATTCCAATTCAATTTTTTAATTTGATGGGTGCGAACTGTCCCAACATTGAGAAATCACGTTCATGATTCGAGAGTACAGTACCTCTTTTTTTCTAGCATAGTCCAAATTTCTGGTCCCAGTGGGTTTCCAGGACCAACGTTGAGACATTGTAATTATCAATTGGCTGCGTTAGAGGGGAGGACACAACATTCGGTTGCTTGATTTAATGAGGGTTGAACCGTGAAGAAAACCGTTTCTCAAGAGATAACTCTGGTCTGTTATGTACTTTCTAATTTATTCTGTAAATTGCATTATTATAGTTCGGCTTCCGAATCTGTGGCCAAAGTTTGTAGCCTATAGCTTTCTCTTCTGGGCATACGCAGTTCATCGGTTTGGGCAAGTGTTACGTCTTTTCCAAAAACTGGGGATATTGTCCAAGGATCCGTATACAGTGAACTGCCAGCAGCAACGGGCGTAAACTCTGAAAATACTCTTGAATGCTTCGGGTATGCTGGTTTCTGAAAAGAATCGAAAACCAGGCAGGAGGCTGGTACTGGGTTTGTGCTAATTGTCGTCTCTTGGTTCCGCCGCCGCCGTAGAACGATAATCCTAACCAAACCAAGGACGGAGAGGAATATCATAACTGTCCCTATGACTATGAATGTAGTGTTGGCTGTGGATGAGCCTGCTGTCGCCATCGCCACATCATGGCAGGACGTAGAATACTTGCCATCGCTAATCACGTAATATTCCCCATCTTTGCACAGCATTAGCCTTTGAAAGGCGATTGGAATTTCTACTGGAGGTTGAGGAGCATACATCAACATGCATCGCTCCCTCAAAGTGCTTTTTGAATTCTGCATTTCGTCAGTGAAACCCTGAGCAACTCTAAAGCCTTCACTTAAAGAGTCAGAAGTTGACCCTGTTAAAATTGTCAACTCAAAAACTGCATTTGTATGATTGATCGCCTGCAAAGATGGAGCGACAATACGTCTGGTGTCAATGCCTAGCGAGCTGTACAAGGTCTGAAAGCATAGGTGCAATTCCGCCCTAACTTGCGCCTGCGACATGGCCATGATGTCATGGTTGAGCGGCACGCTGATGGACCATCCAAACCTGACATTGTCAGCACCGTTTGTTTCAGGCCTACATAACAATTCTATTAGAATATGAATCGAATCTGATCATATATCACGTTTACATTAATGCAGATATTGGAGGGGATTTCCTCATTAACGTAGTGGACTTGACTGTTGACCTATACACTGTTTTTCGGACTGTGGAAACGATACCACTAGATGAGCGCACGTCAGATGTGGGGTAAGAAACGATAGCACTAGTATCATTAGCTCTAGGAGAGGTAACGCGTACAGTCTTTGAGGAATGGGACTGTGATGATGATAATTGATATTGTGATGGGGAAGATGGTGTTGGAGATGGTGGTGAAGGGGATGGTGACGAAGGGGAAGGCGATGGAGGAGATGGGGCGGGTGAGAAGGAAGAGGAAGGAGACGGTTGGGACGGAGAGAGCGAAGAAGAAGGTGAGGGACGGGGAGATGGGGATGAAGGAGATGGCGAAGATGGGGAAGGGGATGACGATGAAGGACGAGGAGATGATGAGGATCGAGAGGATGATAACGATGCTGGCGACGATAACTGTGACCAATACAATGACCACAATGACGAAGGCGGCGTTGACGACACAGACGGTGATGATAATGTTGAAGGAGACGATGACGGCGGCATTGATGGTGCTGTCGGGCCTAATGAGATTGATGATTTGGACCGGATCGTTGTAAAAATTGGAGCTGTTGTTGGCTGAACGGTAGAACATGTAGCTACAACGCTCAGGACTTTTGATTTAGCTTTGCATGGATCGCCATTCTGCGTGGTTGACAGCACTCTACATGTTGCCAAACCAAGACAAGTACTCTCAATAACAGTCTTCACCGATAAATCACAGGATGGGGTGACTTTAAAATCAGGGAAAACCCCCGTTGGCAATCCGAACGAGGCAAAACCGATGGAGGAGATTGTTTGATTGGCTCTCAAACAGGTTATATTTCCATAATTCCCTTCAAAAAGCGTGGCACCACATTGAGTCGGAGTTGAGTAAAAACGGTTTGGGGTATCTCTTAACACCCAGCTTGCGTCAAAGATGCTCAGTGGGTAATCATATTTGAGGAAATTGGATATGTAGCCATCTATTGGCTGAGGTGGCACTGTTAGGACGGTCTGCTTTACTAGCAGCGGAGATCCTTGAAAAAACAAAGTTTGTTGAAAGAACAACACTCCGTAGCGTGACATGTAAATGGACGCTGATCTATTTGTGATGGTCGCTGCGAGAAAAGTCCACTCATTCGCAACTGGACCAGCTGTCAGCTTCACTGTCTCATAGCTGGTATCATCAGTGGTGCTAACAGATAACATGATGTAATTATCTTTGGTGAGGTATAGCCCCGGTACGAGCACATTAACCATATTTGTGTCAGTTACCGAGAATAACAATCTATCGTCTGCTGGAGCAGCTTTAACCATTAGCCACATCGTAAAAGAAACTGCCATCTGATTTGGTGAGGTGACATAGGGGTATAGATTAACACTGAAATTCCTTTGTGGCCACAAATATACTGGGCCATCTACCATTGTGGTGATCAACCCAATTGCAGGAGTTATCATTGCTAATAATATGGGGAAAGTTGCCCATTTGACAGTCGCAGTTGATATCATGGAAAGGAACTTGTCCTATGCCAAAGAAAAAAAACATACCGTCACGGGTACCGAATATCGCAATATCTTCCAATAATATCTGCACACAATCGAATCACTAACTTACAGGGTTTTGCAGTTACGCTATGCAATCTGTGTCAATGATCCATTCGGAAAAGGCTTCCTGAACCATTGAAGGATCGGACGCCTCCTCTCGGGTTTTACCCTACATGATAATGAGGAGCCTGGTCTTGATCAGGGAAAATCTGCTCAGTCGATGTGTTGCCCAGACAACCTTATTCAAAAAGATTTCGCAACATTGGTGAAAGACCTAACTGGATGCCTCGCTCGATAAAATAAAATCGGCAGATGTTCAGCTGGCATAATCAGGACGGAACACCAGGTGCAATTGAAAACTGCATGCCGGATGCGGCGCGCTGCGTGGTTTCTACATCTCGCAAATGGAATAACATCACATGGCTTCAAGCACACCAAAATCGGACATCAAAATCGAAAATTGCAAGTCGATTAATGTGCCAACTCTGAAAGCACTGAAACATGAGCCTGTCAAACATGAAATCGTGATCCCTAAATTTCTGATATCGATAAATCAGGAGTGTTTTTGGAGTATGCTGTTGTTAACTCACTCAGGTCATTCAAAGTGGTAGTCGATCAATCACAGTAAAGAATGTACTGACGTAATCTAGTTTCGGAATAGGCGACATCCTTGGCGAAAGAGACAGAGCATTGGTTGGTGTATAATATTTCAGCATTCCTCAGAAGCAATAACTATCATGGCCATGTGGTCTTTGAGGTTGATAGCACATGTATAGGCAACATGACCCAGGGCGACTGTCAAGCGATGTGAGATCAATGTACTGCATTTTCTTGGAATGATTCCGCAAGGAAGAGGTAAAGCCTAATTGCGGAAATGGCGTGCTGTTGCATGTTTGCCCTGACAAATCAACGTTTGTGGAGGGGTATTTTCATCATTGTCGATGTTTAATAAAAATGTGTTTGAACAACTAGACCGTCAACATCTAAATCTAACACAAACTGTTGTCAAAAATAACACTCTTTGAATAAACGGATTCAAAAGAGGCGATACCAGGATCAGGGGAACCACGAACAATTCAATTGTATGATGAGGGATTGCGAGAGGTGGGCGACACCTCCTGAATCGACCTCTGTTATGCGATGTCACTGTTCCACTCTGCATTGTATATGGGGCCATCGCTCTCGTTCTGTTGGCTTTGGTTATGTCTGCAATTGTGTGCAGACAGGGTGGATGTGGTGTGTGTGAGCGCTGGTGTTCAGATGAAGAATGTGAAGTGTCGTTAAAAACCGTCTCTGATAGAGATTAACCAATGTGTTGACCTGCATCATAATCAATTTGACGAAGTAAACTTTTGATAATGTAAAGATGAAAGAGAATGTGATTAATTGATGTAGAGTATCGAGAGGGTGGCGATATACCTACACAAAAAGTAAAGGGTGATGTATAATGCTGTGCATCCATGTTCCATGTGCAGTACTTGGAGACATCGCTGACATCTAGCTACGTCTCATCTGGAGAGCAAGAAGCGTTTTCTGAAGGCGTGATGAGATGGAGGACTGATTGCGGGACGAGCATTCATGGCTGGCAATGACGGGAGGTGATTATCAAAGACCGGGCTGAACTCGGCCGAATCGCCCAACGATCCGCACAAAATCATCGGAGAAGATATTTGGTTGTGGGGGTTGTGATTCTTCAATATGACAGGCTTGTTCAATCTGTTCGGTCAGCCACAATTGCCTGAGCTCTCAATAGACGACAACCTTGATAGTCTGATTTCACCTCCTCAACCCCCGGCGCCTGATTTTCTTCTTGATGTTCCAGACCTAGACTGGTATTGAAAATGGTCCTGTCGTGGCCAATACCCTGACTAAGGTTTATACAGCTTCGCTGTGTTCGGTAGCGACTGGCCACAAACCCCAGTAGCAAATAATGATGACGATCCTGTTCCAGTGGTCAATGACCATGACCGTCCGGAATCTATTCGGGCTCTGCGCGATGTTGATCGCTTCACTCAACAGGTTACTGAAACTAGGCCGGCGAGCTTGCGACAGCCATCGGCCCACGTCCGACTCGACTACAACTGGGAGTACATTCCCGATCCGCTTTACAAAGACCGGATTGTGAAGTGGAAGTTGAAGAAAAAGGAGATCGTCAACGGTCAGTCAACCCCAAAGAAGTAATACGTCCCCCATCCTCGTCTTTCGCCGCAAACTCATCGACCTCAAACTTGTCTACAGATATCCCAAGCGGCAAAACTATGCGAAACAGCGAGCCAGGTCTAATGGCAGATTTGTGCCTACTCAGGGATTTGTGCCTACTCAGGACCCACCTGATCAGGGAGATACAATTGAGCCGGTCACTCAATGAAAGCATTCCCCCGGCTCCGGCCTAAATCGTCAATAAATCCTGATCTCGACTGCGCCACGCTCTCGCGTGGGATCAGCTGGGAACTGCAGCCACGACCTGACAGGGAATGTGCCAAGTCCCCAGTTATACGATACCACTGAAGTCAAGTGACTGACGTCCAATGACCTGAACTGCAAATTCGACAGAAGCGGTATCCTGGCCAGGAAACCTGGTCCTGAACGTTCGGAACATTTCAGGCCGGTCCAAACGTGGGGAACATACGCCCTTCGATTAGCTGATCGCTAGACCAGATGAAGATTACGAGTCTCTTTGTGATATCGGCTACACCCACGTTGTCGCAGCCGATAGTTTTAGCCGTTGAACATGAACTGTCTTCCTTGCCGTTCTTTCAACGAAATAGGTCTGTTCACACTCTCCCTTCTGCGTTTCGTTCCTTGTTTCTGAATTTACGACAGCTACAAGGAATTCTCGACTTTTCTGGCCAGAACTTCAGCGAAAAAAGCTGAATTTGGCAAATACTGCAGTCTTGACGACCAAGGTACTTTATGGGAACATGGAGCCAGTACGAAAAAACCGACTAACATCAACCAGGGCATTCCGCCCATTACTATCTCAAAGGCAATGGCCTAGCAGGATTCGTCATCACCGATTCGGAGTATCCCGATCGGAAGGCGCACAGTCTCGTCCAGATGATGATTGTGGAGTTCGAAAAGTGTGTCCCCGGTTAGCGTTCGTTGAATTCTCAACCATCAGAATTTCTGAATTGGTCAACGATTAGATTGGAAGAGCGATACGGTGGATCATTCGTACAATGTTCCGTTTCTGAAAGACGCTCTGGCGAAGTTAGGATGGGGAGCAAACCAATGCCATGGCGTGTTTTTGTTCATTGAATGTTTAGGTTCCAGAATCCCGAAAGCACCGACAAGATTGGGCAAGCGCTGAAAGAGATCGACGCTGTCAAGAAGATCATGCACAAGAACATCGAGCAGACTCTCGGACGAGGCGATGATATCGACCAGATGGTGCAGAAATCGGAGGACCTCTCGTCCAGGTCCAAACAGTTTTATAAGCAGAGTAAAGCTCTGCCGAAGAGCTGCTGTGTTCTGCAATAAATTATATAGTTAACAGCGCTCGGTCACGGCGGCGAGAACTCACCAGAGTTGAGTCACTGCTGGGGCGAGAATTTACTTCCGATCCCGTCTTGCTGAAAATCCTGGCTTGGTAGTGCATATAGGTAAAACTCTCGTTCCTTTTACCGAACCGCCAGCAATGAAATTCGGCTGCCGATCCTGCATTTCTGACGCCTGCTCTTGCTGCGTTCAAACTTGCACATGTTGCGCCGTTTGCTGTATCTGTTGTTGCGAATCTGATTCGCCCCAAGGGCAGGCCAATATCCCGGTTATTAGAAAGATCTTAAACATCCCGTCCAAACTGGTTCTGCAAGATCTTCTGAAGCTCATCGCGCTATCCAGCGAACGGCGATCCGACGCTGAGATGACGGCTGCGATTGACAGCGGCGAAATGGCGTTCGGACGGCACATTCAGCTGATCAAGTCCGTCAATTGCTCGGAAACGACGGCGGTCGTGTTCGAGCTAGGAACGGAAACGGCACTCACCACAGTTTCGCCCGATACGACACAGAAAACGGTTTTTGTCGCTGCTCAGCAACGAGAACTCGCAATCGTATTTAACGTGGACGTTGATGCGAGAAAGTTTGCTCAACAAGGATGCAAAAGTGCCAGGTAAAACCGATCTCTGTCAGGATTTGGAGGTTACTGATATGGAAGGGTTAGGTTTGTTGAAGCGACGGGAATATCCAGTAAAACGGCAGTCCATAAGGGAACCTTGAGGCTTTGGCAATCCGTATACGAGGAACTCATTCCATTTGTGCAAACGTTTGTGAAGGAGAACCCGAGCGGGATCGTGACGATGACCGGTTTCGGTGTCGGAGGTGCTGTTGCCGCCCTTCATGCCATGTTCACGCAAACTAGCTTGATTATCGGGGACCGGTTGCAGCTAGTGACGTTCGGAGCCACCCGATTTGCCAACGGTCGCTATCGCCGTTCGGCTAAGAAGCTCATCAAAAACTCATTTAGAGTGGTGAACAATCGCGATCCCGTTTACGATCTGATGAGGCGACAGGTGTTTGCGCCTTCATATAAGGGTCAAGGCCAGATTGTCCATCTGCGCGAAGATAGGGCCTATGACCAGTATTGGAGAGGATGCAAAAGGCTGATGTTATCTACAGATGATGGAGATCATGGAGTTCATGCATACCAGATGAGGTTGGCCGCTTGGGATGGCAATGTTTCTAGAATAGCACACCAATAAATCCGGCAACGACCTGGGACGCATTGGTTCACAGGAACAGAAGAAACAATAGAAACCCCATTGTTTGAAATAAAGAGTTGTTCGAAACTCACAAAGGTTACTGACTAGCTACTCTCGAATGTGGTTAATAGTTATATTACATTGAGACTGCTGCTCGAGTCGATGGGTTGAAGATAGTTATTATTTGCAATAAAGGAGATGCAATCGAGGATCAGTTCGTGTTGTCGGCGGATATCAGGTTCAAGAAGATGACGAACCAATGACGATGCCGGTCTAGGTACCCTCAATTTTCCGTAGTAAACGGGCGTCTCCTCTTCTCTCAACATGAAGGATGCCCGCTCATCTGGGTCATGGCGATGAAAACACGACCGCCCACGACGACAATTACCTCGGAGATATGACCTGCAACTCTGCTGCACCTGTTTGATCGGAATAACGCTCGCTTCTTCCTCTGTTTTGTTGTTCACAACAGCAGGTTCGGTCACATTTTCAAGTGTTGAGGCTGGCGGCAAAATATCCCTGGCAGACTTAACAGGAAAAGCCAGCGCCCTTGCCCTCCTGTACGCCTCGATTTCTTCCGGTGTATTTGTTGGCATGGCGGCCAGCTGAGCCGCTCGCGACATTACTCCAAGATCCCGATCCGGATCATGACGTCCCGCGCCGAAATGGTTCTGGCGTCCCCTCCCACGTCCACGTCCTCTACCTTTACCCCTGCCCCTCTCATAAGTGCTGGGGCAGCCTTTCCCAGCTGCCCCCGACGTTATCTGTGCTCCGAACACGGAGGACCACGACGAACGATTATCCATTCGTTGAATGAAATTCGAATATATTTCTGTCAAAAGAGTCCAGGAAAGTGCGCAGTGAAAGTTCAGCACGGCCGTAATACAGTCACCCCATTTGAACTGAGCATCGCCGTGCGCAAAATCTGTTCCACAAACTGCGCTCGACTAAAACAACTGCGCGCAATCAAAACCGCCCTGATGCCCAAACAAGAGAGACATATGAGAAAAGTTACTGCAGATCGAAGAAGACTTCTTTATAACAGTCTGACGAAAAACCTTGTCTGGGGTTAACATGTATACATGCAGCATTGGAAAGCGACTGAAGCCTTCTTCAGAACGAAGAGCTAGACAGTCACGCGCAGAGGATCCAGCCCCAATCTTTTTTATTCTTGAAGTTCTCCCCTAAAGATAGCAGACTTGGTTGCAGGCTGGACCGCGTTCAGCTCAGCCGCTGAATGACTATGTTGCCGATATGGATCGACGTGCACGTGGAAAGGGCATCTGGCGGAGTCGGCAGTATGGTCGGCCACGATATGATTTCCATTTGTCGTGCAAGTAGTGCAAACCGGTAAACCGCCTCGGGCGGCATTATAAAGCCGGTTCTCGGCTATTGTACGTTCCAGCTCTTCATGCGGCCTCATTGACCTTCTTCAATGGTTATTTGTCCATGGCGATCGCAATTGGGCTACAGAAAGCGTGATGGAGCCATGCAAAACGTATGATGTTTTCTGTATCTGTCAGTATTCGTTCAGTTGCGAGTGTGCTGACTACAGCAAAGGGAAGCATTTGCAGCTAGGTAAGACTTAGGTAAGTATAACGTTTTTTGTACCGATTCCGGTATTTAGCGCATCTCCACCGCGCAGTATACATATACGGTATTGGCGATAAGTTTTTCCACTACACCTGTGAAAAAAATCCGAAAAAATGTGTTCCACCGCGCAGTGTACATATCGAAGTGAAAACTACCGAGAGGCCGCAGACCATGTTGGCATTGCCGCTAGTGGAAACACATTCCGGAGCCCGTCTGAGAAATGTCGGCACATGACGGTGCAGGTGACGTGAAGAAACGACCGCGAGGCAAGAACTTTCGGCAAACTGATGATGAGCGCCTATGCCGGTGCTGGCTGTCGGTGTCGCAAGACCCAATCCTCGGCAACGGCCAAAAGCTTGATTCGTTTTGGTCAAGGATTGCCGACTTGTTCAACGAGGGAGTCGCGGCAACTGACCCATGGCACCATTCTGCCGCGTCTTTGCAGTCGCGTTGGTCGCCGCTACAAGCGGCCGTTGCCAAATTTTGTGGCGTTTACTCACAGGTCACTGAGGAGTACCATTCTGGTTGGAACGGATGGTTGTTGAAGAAGCGCTTCAACGCTTCTCAATCAAAGACCCGCGCGGTGCCGCCTTCACGAGTATATCATCGTGGAATATATTACGCTTGGCACCCAAATGGCAGTCGTATTCC
>OUQQ01000567.1:0-13157 GCA_900404475.1 Spongospora subterranea | reverse complement strand
CTACAGTTCTCAAACCTTGACGCAATCCCTGATGTTAGGACTACAGTTCTCAAACCTTGACGCAGATTTCGGCAAATTTGCGTTTGCGCGATTTTTGGAAGTCACCCACTCGTCACCGTCCGAGTCAACCGTGACCATGATGCTACGGCAGTGTACATTAACTCAGTGTTGCGGAGGGGTGGCGCCATCATACTGTCCAGGATCAAGGGGGGGCTGGGAAGAACGGGCAATTGCCAAACCATCAGAGAATGGGAGGAGGGAATGCCAATAAGACCATGCTGGCGCGACAAAGGAATCAGGAGAAGGCGGCGAAGGTTAAAGCCGGTGGATCCAGCCAGCTCAAGGATAAACAGAAGATGATGAACATCTCCTGCAAGGTATGTTTCCCTTTCCCATAAACCGTCGACCCTGTCTGTTCTTAGCTAATGGACAGGTTTGCTTGCAATCATTTATGTGCACCACAACGATGGTTGATATGCAGACTCACCATCAGAATCGCCATCCTAAACTCACTTTCGAACAATGTTTTCCAAATAAAAGCTAAATATCCCAATGTGACCGGGTTTGCACTGCCATCGTGTTTTAACAGACGTGTTCTAGATTACGATAACAACTATTGAGTGTTAATTGTATTCAATATTGTTTTCAGGCATTAGATATTCTATAGCACAACGCCTTTCTCACAGCAACCGGTGCCTAAACTGTCGTCCCCTGTGATCCCTGCAAGTTATTTACACAATCTCTGGGTGAATCCATGAAAAACGGTTGATTAAAGAGATGCAAGAACGAAAGAAAAAAGGAGGTGGAGAGAAAAGTGGGTAATAACGACTGCGATTATAAAGGCGGTCAGGTCCCAAAATCAACGATGCGAGGGAGGCATTGAGGACTACTGTATCACAAGCGAATATTGCACAAAAAAAATTGATTGGCGAAACATCGATGAGAACGATAAAAGGGTCAAACTGGTGGAATTTGGACAGGAGGAGTGGTTGGGGTTCACAGACCGGAATCAATGGGAATTATTGTCATCTACGATCTTACTGGGTTCAGTAATTCCCGATGATCAGGCGCAAAACATCAGGCGATAGTTGCTCAGTCCCATTCGTTGTCTTCTTGACTCAGTCATGCTCGCGTTCTTCAGATCGTCGATGCTTTGTCGTTCTCTTGTGCAAGTTTGTTCTGTTAATTTTCACTCGAAAAAGAAGTCGAATTTGAGAAATTGGTTGGGTATCAAAATGCCCATTTACATTAGAGCGGCATGAACAGGGACAAGATTTCAAACAGGCGTTTATCGTATAGATCTGTGGAAGCGGTGTGTCTTATAGGGAACATATACTAATGATTGAAGTATTCGGTCATGGATCGGGTCGAACCAATGTTCGATTGCAGAGAGGTGCCGTTCAAATATGGCCACGTATCAATCTCCTGATACCCCACATCCTAACCCCTTTCATCAAACAACCCCATATATCAAAATCAACAGCTCAATTCGTGTTTTGTCAGAGTCCAATCACCAGATCCACAATGAATTTAACGCCAACCTTCACAAATTTGTGCATCGAGACTGCAAAAATAGTTGTCCTGAACAATCTGCTGAACGGATTGATACGGTGTTTACTCGAGTATCTGTTCACCACGTGCTAGACATCGATCAGGGCGCGATTCGATCTGAACACGATCGAGGATAAACATGCAGTTGATGGCAATGTCGGGGTAATGGTGGACTCCTGTTCCTAAACGATTATCCCTAACCGATCATATCTTGACGGGTTGGCGATCACTACCATGTCAAAAAATCATTGCCTGTTGTTGTGAGGTTGAGCCTGTTTCCTGCTGAGGCAATCGATACCGTCGCTCCCTAATCAATAACAACATCAGTTGCAAACACAGACCTGTCGCCATGACAACAATCGTGAAAAGTACCACAACAACAACAAGATTAGGGAAAACATTAAATTTGACAAGACACTGACAGGGTCGTGCACAGCGCCATGTCCATTGGGTCAACTGTGTAGTTAACAGCGATCTGCCTAGGTATCCCCTTGTCTCAACATTGTCTACTGTCGGGACATACTCTAATGGCACTTCAAACTATTCGCTCAGTTCACCCAAAGATTTTGACCTGGTAACACGTGTTGGAAATTCTCAAGAAATATCGCGTTGCATTGAAAACGGCATGATCAGGACACACGAACTGAACCCTTGATCCGACCACGCCCATGATTTGCCCATCCACCATTCTCATTATCCTCAATCGACTTTCTTTGGTGCGAAATGCTGATGATGGCGTGCGTATACAAGCTCAGATTGCCAATTTGATTGTTGGCGTTGTGTCTGCCCTTAGATTCACCAATACAGTGTCCTTGATGGTCTCGAAACGAACTCGGTTGGGGAGATGATTGAGGATGAGTTAGTTCAGATGGGCGATGGCCAGGTTGTCCATGAGGCCCTGATATATCACTATACCTCTGCTGTGTCGGTTGATCAATAGACCACCATGGCCAAAGATATCGCCAACCGGCCAAATGTGCGATTTCGAGCTGACCAATGAGGCGACAGATCACAACTTTTTGCATGAACTGGTTTCGGATTGAAAACATGACATGACATGGAGACTCGCGAACAACTTTTTGAATGCGCTTATGGAACTGCAGAGAGACACACGTTATGATAAATACGAGCTTGTTTATGAATTCTTGGAATCTTCATGTTCGTGACTGTGTTGATATAAGCCGAATCTTGCTGTAAATCTGTCTCTGATCTTGTGCTCCTTCTCAGCTAAACTCTTGACGGACGACGAGAACTTCTGTTTAAGCAGCGACTTGCTTTGCTTCAGAACCGAGGTCTGGACATGACCTTCGACTTTTGAAACGAATTTATCCCATGTCCATAGCTCACCGTTACATGTAAAAGATCTATCGAATCAAATCAGCTAAAACAGTTAAACGAAAAATAAACAGAAACATAAGAAACGCTGAACAAGTTGAAATTGGGCACAATTAGATCACACTTACGAGATGATTACATGAAGATCGTCCAAATCGAAGATCCATCCTCGTAAGTATATATGAAACTCGAGATCAGATATATGCATATATTTGAAATAATTAAGCAGAACAGGTTTGGGAGACATATCGTGGCTCAGCAACCTCTGTTGAGTAAACGACGCGTTGCTCCGAGCAATACGACTGATCGAAAGAATCAGTAAACAGGTTATGTACAAACAGCATTTCCAACCCATGCATCATCAGTACAGGCTTTCTTAACCTCATCACTGCTTTTTTATGACTACTGGCGTACGCAGCCGGGATTACCATGCCGGCTGTCTGCGTATTTCGATGAACTTGCAACAGCAATTGGGTCGTAGTCAAAACCGGAGAAACTTCTTTTTCAGGGAAGAAATAACCTCTTGTGACTGCGTAATGTTGGGAGTGCACCTTGATGATCAATGGGAATACCTACATGATAGAACATGAACATTTCCATAGAGTCGATGAAATGACCGGACCTTGACTTCAAAATGATCCCAAACAGTAACGTCCTTTAGGCGAGTTGAGAACGACGAAGATAGACCTGCACCTCATTATCATCATGACATACTAACTTTACAGATTTGATCCTCACCTAAAACTTGGGATCTCACCCTAAGCATTAGCTCGGAAGACGCTTTCGCTACATCCCAACGGCCATGAGGAGCCACAACGTCGGGCCACAGGGCGTTAGCGGCAAGATTTCGGATACGGAATTCTTTTAACCCAAATTCAATGTCACGCCCTTCCCCAACCCCATAACTAACTACAATAAGGGACAGCCACATTATGCAGATATTGAAAAATACCGGTGATAGCCATGCGCATTTCGAATCTGGACCTGTAAGTAGACGTCGGGGCTATTTGTAATAATGGTCCAGCTCGTTTCCTGGATTTCGTATGAAATGCAGCGACGAAATGTTGTTAGCAAAGACTGAGAGCTAATCAGCAATCTTCTATTGAATCAACAGCGGATTACCCGTTGTTGTGGAATATCTAAGGCCTTCTGGCACAATCTCTGAATTTCTTTGGGATCCACAGCTGCTGGGTTGCTGCCGGCATTAGCGTTGCGACGAGACTGTCCAGCACGAGCGGCGGCTCTGACATGCTGCACCGGGGACAGTACCAAATTATCAATGACTTCCAAAAAAGCCTGAAAAGTGAATCAAAAATGTGCTCAGACGATATATGTGTGGGCAGTGGCCCTCCCTACCTTATACTGAACGGAATCCATAACTGCACTTATGGACTTGATATGAATATTGGTGGAGCTGGTCAATATAGGTAGAGCCAGATTTTCAAAAGACGTATCGTCGTGCGCTGGCCGGGTCGGGAGTGGCATCATATCGTCCTCAACCACATCAAACATTTTCTCTGATTCTTCAAAGGTTGCCCGATGCCGGAACTGGTATTCAAGTGCGCCGACATCCTGTATATATTTGAATGTGAATAATCACACTCTTGTGAAATTGACGGATGTTCACCTTAGTATCCATATTTACATCATAGGAATAATCGAAACCAAGAGATGTTGGACTAGTTATCCGTTGAAAGATGCCATTGGATTTTAGATATCTGTTACTGCATGACCATGTCTTTGAGCAAACCTATTTTGACCGAGTTTAACAGAGAAAATACCTGTATAAATCCTGTGAAGATGTCGCAGCTGTGTCATCCGCCGCTTCTTTGTCGGTATCAAACGAGCGGGAAGCCTCCCTTATGAACGGAAACTCCTCTATAGTGTGTTGGAGAATATATGGATGTGAAATATGCATTTACCGAGGGGTATCCACTCCATTGCGTTCGAATCTACGTCAATGTTATTTGGAACGACATGCAGTTGGGCGTGGTCAAGTCGAGAGCGTATCAGCTTTTTGTAATAGATGAAGGGCAGAGTGGCTGGACGGGCACCTGTCAGAAGTTAGCACATTAAGGACCTAGAAGCATATAGGACGCAACAAACCGCATTTGAGTTGGCTAAGTTGCTTTCCCGCCCGACCTTGAGCAAAATAGGGGGCACAGCGATCTGTGGGGTCGTGGTCAGAAAAAACCTACAGCAGGGATCAATAAAATAATACCCAGTGTGGGTCTGACGGAACTAGAGAAAATATGAGAATTCAGGTCGCGCTCTCGCTGCTGGTCCGCAGGAAAATTGTAGAGATATGCCACCAAGTCTACCTTGGCTTGATGGGCAGAAACGACAACAGAGCAACCAACTTCTAAGCTTTGCAAAATTATCTGCCATGCACGAGAAATGAGAAATGTATCAATTTCGATGACATCTGACAAGTACCTGGGGCTGTTCTAATTTCATAACGAAACGGGTATGAACTGTGGCGTCCGCAACAGATTCACTGCAGCAACTTGAAGTGCCAATATCATCAGCAACAGTAGCAGACCCACCCCCACGGCCAGATTCCTTCCCAGCGTTGGCATCATCATGAGCGTGGACCTGCACTTTGTTTAAACACGAAATACCGTAGTAGAAAAACGTAGTTACCGTATGTTCACCACGTTCTTCTAATCGTTGAAACAACTCAAAGGACGACAATCTCCTCGGACTCGAACTTCGTTTCGAAACCGGTGCAAGCAAGGCCTATGATAGCCGTTGTAGAAAGCGAGATGGAAAGCAATGCAAAAGATATTTACAGGAGACATGGAAGGACTCCATGTGGAGTAGTGTTTCATCTGTAGAAAATATTAGAAGCTACCGATATAGTGATACATCGGATAAGCCCATACAGCTTTAGATTGGCGTGGCGACACCTCAGGTTGTACAGAAATATCTCGCTCCGGAGGGCAATCTTCGTGATCGAAACACGACAGCAGCGACCATAGTGCATTGAAAGACGCCCTGATCGTATTATTCCAAAGAATTCGAGCGCTGGATACGACTACGTAATGTTCATGCCTTTCTTGTAAATTGTCATCATTATCATGTTCATCGTGTATAGAATCTTGATCAGATGACACGTCGTCTACGGACGAGAACCCACCTACAAACCCATTAATCATCGTATGTCGTCCTGGCGATACGACTTCAATACCGGTACTGCCAGCTTGAACATTTTCTTCCAGCGTTGAGAAAGATTGAACACTAACATCTTCGAAATGGGATTTCAGAAATTCTTGAACGCTGTTTATCTCTTCGGTTGCGTCAGGTAGTTGCGGTACGGGTTCAAGGTTAACCATAGCAGGAGTCTAAAATCAAGTTTCAAAATATATCGACAGCAACGGGGCCTCAAAAGTAACCAGAGGGCGATGAAGACAATGCATAACAAGAGTTGAGGCAACGAAAGCAACTCCTCTTTTCCCTCCAGCAGACGGCGAACAATAAGACAAATCATTAGCGGATATAAAAAACGTCGACCCAGAATCTCCCTCTCCTATAAATGGATTTAAGCGAACCGAGACGAAACAGAAATTACCAAGCGACCAGTTGCAAAAGGAGTTTGAGAAAGGGGATGCGCAAGACGATCCTTTGCGACATCATCATCTTCGTCAGCAGTTGACGTTAAAACAACCGGAATCAACAGATCGATAGAAGGAAACTCAGCAAACGCTCTTTGTCGCGACCACACCCACTTTTTGCTAAGTCCAGTGCTTGAATCATTACAGCATTGGACAACATGAAATGCATACCGGGGTTTCGCTGGGCCTGCACTTTTCAGTACAATCGAAGTATCGTCAATCACGTTCAAGTCAGTTTCAAAACCTAAACGCTGCTCGAATTAGCTACAAATTCAAATGATTCCATAAACACCACTACCTCTGCAAAAAACTGGATACCGAGAATCGATGCGTCGACGCGGGTGTTAGGATTGTTAGGAATTGATATCAATTCTATAACTGTTGAGGTCAATACAACCTACAACGGCGAATTTTAGCAAAGCTGCGGTGATGCCAGGAGCACTGCAAAACCTGGAGGTGCAGCTTCAACAATAAACTTGATAAAGTGACCAATTGCCGTCGAGCGGCAATGGCAACGTTTTCGCGGAGAATAATCTGTTAATCAATGAGCATTATGTATATATTTGAGAAATCGGCGAGACCTTTGGTAACACCGAGCAGACGATAGGAGGATACGTGAAGAGGGTTTGTAAACGTCGGAACCATGGAAGATTTTCCAACCAGAACGATAAAAGAGGTCCCACCAGATCCTCCGACGAATTAGCTATACCCGGCGAAAGTTTCATCTGTGGACATTGCATTCTATGAGAAAACGAAACAACATAAAAGCGTCACCACTACATTGATTCGCAGTAATAAACCAGATGCCCGAAAAAAATCGAATAAATCTCGATCCTGAATAGAAGATTGCTCAAATTCGTGAGTTTGCCAATGCATATGGTGAACATAATGTTGAGAAGCATCCGGAGATTTGCACTGCCAGTTGACATGAATTCCTATGTGAACAGATGGAGAAGACAACAGAAGCCCTGTACGGGATATGGTAGATGGGGAGGTACGACCTTCATCTGATCAATAATGAGCATGCAAACAGGATTAACACCTTGCAAAACAGGTACCAAGATTGATGAGAAGGTTGCGAGCGTTGATACTGATTCGTTTATGTGCAGACGTTATCTGAATTTTTTCACTATGGCAAGAAATACATTCGTCATCGTACGGATTGGCTGAGGATAAAAGGCGAAAGACTAGTCGATTTCCACACAAACGAATACGGCCATGGACCTTGTACCGTAGATTGTCCCACCATGATAATGAAGCATTCAGGGATGGCAGCCCTGTTTCGCTGAGTTTCGCTAGGGCTTTGGAGAAGGAGGCAATGGCCCCCCGTTGACATTGTCCATAGCTGATATTTACACCATCACTTTCAAGATGAAGATCAGTATAAACTTTAATCGTAATCAGGGAACGTGTCATTTCTACAGGAGCCATGGACCGATGACAACGAGAAAACGGAATAGCAACGACCGAAAGTTTCTTAAAAAGTTCAGGAGGCTTCAATGAAGCCCCCACAACCAGGCCTTTAACTGAAAAAGCATGAGCGGATACTAAAGGGAAAGGATAATCACGTAGAGTGAGAATCGATTGAGAGCAGGTGAGGTGGATATTTCTAAACAGAAGACATTAGAGTCGATTTGGCAACATTCCCGGTCAAAACATACAATGCCCATAGATCATCAAATTCTTGACCTTCGCCAGGTACCTAAGTGACTTGGATTAAATTACACAAATCAAATGGTAGCTCCACCAACCGTGTAAGCAGGAACAAACGCAGAATCAAGATCATTGATCTTTGATACGATTTCCGAATGTGAAACAGCTGTGCTCTCAGGAGATAGCGAGAGACTCAAATGCCCTATAATGATACTAAATGTATGATGGCCATTTAAACTTGAAAAAAACCCCAACCAATGCGTAAACTCGCCAGTACCCAACGAAGTTTATCAGAGGACAGATGGCGTAGCTGGGCGAATTGGTCAACAAATGGGTCATCTAATGGATCAGAGGCTTTCGATGCACGGGGCCGGCACTTATCCTTCGACGTGAAACATTGAGGACTTGACATGGCTCGGGACCGTTTGCGAACAACTTCCTGTAAAACGGAAACGTCCTCATTATTCTCCTGAAACATTTCGGACAGGGAATAGCCGGTATCGCGGCATCGGTAAGTAGTTTTACGATGATCACGTCTACGCGCTGAACCTAGACCAATCCAACGACGATATAAATAAGCCCTCTCAAGACAATTTTCCTCGAAAAATACGCCCAAAGAATCCACCGTCAAACAAAAACACCGAAAATCAAGACCCATAGGTGAGGATACGGGAGATACTGGTGATAGATTCTTTTGCCAAGCTTTGATGGCTTTCCATCGACGGCGAATAACATCTAATACCAAACCAAAACCAAATTGATCCGCTAAAAAAACGGTCAACTGCGAGAAACGAAAATCTAGATCGGGGAGAGAAGAACGGGATTCCCGAACGAACTGTGCTGAACACCATGAGAGCAGTTCAAAACCATTTGCAGCTAGCGCGCCGGCTTGTGTTGATACTTCCAATGACGCACCCCCCAAACGAACGGAAACTTTTTTGGTATCCAACGCGATCTTTGCGCCAGAGTCAAAATGAAACATAGTGGACGCTTGGCGGATGTTAACAATATAGGATGAAGGAGCGGTATTTGGACCCTTTTGAAGCATTTGGCTACGAATATCTTGGCCGATTGAGTATACGGAGGTGTGAAAAGGAAGCGACCATGCGATATCAAGTTGGGAAATCGATGCAGGAGCACCACTTCTAAACTCGGATTCAATTAGTTGAACATAATCTTCATTGCCAAGCAACCGAGAGCAGAAGGAAAAATCAACAGAATCATAATGAGCAAGGAGAGCAAATGCAGATGCAGAAAGGATGGAAACGTGGCCAAAATATGAGGCTGGACCATTGAAACTGCACGACGCTGAATCTACTTTTACAACAGCGAAACGATGTAAGCAGGAAACTGTGTTGACGCTCTCAGCGATTAAGCATAAATCGCTGACAATAAATCCCGCACTAGAGTTCCATGAAGATACGGCTTTGACAGAGGGAACCCAAAATCGAGAGAAAATTGATTGGCATAGAGCAATGGCTGTGATCGGTACATGCACAACAAGATGCCGAATATTACCATCGAAATGACGGCACGGTATAGCGGTACCTAAAACAGAAAACGTCGTGCACGATAAAAAAGACGTCAACACAGCGAGACAGTCTTCTTGACCTTGCAAGAAGGCGGTAGCATTACACAATGAAAAATCAGCAACACGAGAAATCAAACTAGTCTCAGAATTTCTTGATATACCATGAAGAGTGAGGGCCAGCTTGTCCAATGACCCAGAAACTGAATTGACGACCATTACGGAATCTAAAAGGGAAAATTCTAGTCGTTTACTTTCCGAGAATATCCTGGGCAGTCGACCGTCAGAGACCGAATCAGAATTCAGATTTGAGATAAACTCAAACAATTCAGAGCATTCCTCCAGTGAGGTCCTAATCCGTAAACCGGATAAATATATCCGATAATCATCGATATATGGAACCCATTCATTTTCCAAATCGGGCAAGGTTTGTTGTCCAATATGAAGACAAACTGTCGTTAAAGAGATTACTGGACGAGATCTGATTGCGAAAATAGAACCTTGGACAAATGCTTCGGTTGCCAAACAAGGACCAATATGGGTTTGTCGGCTTCGAATAGAAATGCTTGCTTTGTCTATTCCCGACTCGCTCATTCCAATTTTGAATGAGAGCGAATATAATAGAACACGGACGGCAGCAGGAAACATATTGGTCGAATGAGCCAGGGGAGAAGGATCTGGTGGAGGGCGAAGATTGCGTGTAATCATAGTAAGAATGCGACCAGCCTCATCGCAAGCAGTGATAGCAGTACCGCTTAAGGAAACAGATAGCTCAGGGATCCGAGGTCGATCATAGCGACTAGTTTGCATGTCAGCTTCGACAGCAAAATCGGCAATGTTGAGCGATATTGCACGGATATTGTCATGAAACAGATGCAAAGTAAACGAATGGATGTGAGAGGTGACCCGCCATATTGTACGAGATTTAGGGCAGCTAATAACGGATAAAAATGGGATAAGAACAGAACATGATGAGACGTCATGCCCATATTCTATAGATAAATTTGTGAAGCGACAACAGATGAGTCCTGAAAGCAGATGGAACAATAATCCACTGCCCTTAGAAACCTGTTTTTTAACTTCCCTGAAAACAGAAACCATCAGATAAACGATAATTGTTTGATTGGACAAAAACGTAAATCGGATTCGAAGATTCCATGGAAATATTGATCACCTGTATGCGGGATTTTTCGTAGCTTGTATACATGCACTATGTATGATAATGCAGATTAGCCGATCTTGTAAAAGATGGATTTGTACAATTTGTTTGAGGTTGAAACTTATTATAAAGGGGCCAATGTCTCTGGATATCCCTTTCAAAAATATGGTGAGCAATCGCGGAAGACATATATAGAGTAACGAGAAGATAATCAGAGAGGCAACCGATGTGATTGTTAATATTGATGAAACAGTGATCATGAGCGATTTAAATGGATGTGATCACGGTGGATGGGGATTGAGAGGGCGCATCAGGTAATAATGGGATAATAAATGATGTTTGGGGGCCGGGTAGAGCCAGTCTGGCCCTGATTCCGGTCAGCTCGCTTGTGGACCCAGACAGACCTGTGTACAGTGGAGATACCCACGGGAGGCTCCCGCGCCCGTACTCTACAGTCACCAGTCACATATGGGGCACTGTGTAGTTTCAACACGGCAATACCGGGTTGGAAGAGAGTCAAGAGACACATATCAAAAGAGCTCACAGCAACAACGTATTGGCTTGTAGAACCTTTGCGGTTCCGAAACGGCACTATTCGTCCTGGCGGTTGGGCTGCTGAAATATGACCGTCCAACACCTCGACGCCATCGTTGAAGTAAAAGAAAAATTTTCTTGTTACGTCAGACGGTAGGGTGATCATGTAATTAGCAGCCATAGTCGCTAGAGAGTCGACAACGGCGTTGAAGTGTCTGCCATTGAATCAATATTTCATGACATCGTGAACAACAAAAATTGCACCTTACCTGCTAATGGCTTTTCAGAGTGCTGGAATCGTTCTTGGGTGCTTCGGTTGGACGCGTCCTGGCCAACAATATACAAAATATCCCAACCTGTTCTTCGATATTGACACATCGTGAAGGTATCAATCCTCTTTTTTTACGGTGGCATTTTTCAATGCGAAGAACGAAGGACGATTCATTTGAAGAATTAAAAAAAAACGGCGCTCATTGGTAGCTGTTTATTATTTGTAGATGAATTTTTTAGTTCCTCCACCCAAACTTGGAAAAATGGAGTGAAGCTATGAATTTGTTAGAATAGTAATACTTTAGTATAATTATGAATTTTATTCCTAAAACAACGAAATTCTCAAATTTCAAACCAACTAAAAATTTAAATCTAAAGCTGATTCAAACTGTTTTTTACGAGTTACCTGTTTTTGATGTGTCAGATTATCTTCGGCAGAAGAGTCTAGGTATGTGACACACCAAACAGAGGTAACTCGTTTTTTACTCAAAGCAAATCAAAATGGTAAAAAATATCTTGCCGATATTGGATTAGAGTATTGCCGCACCTGTGCAACAAGTAAATCACTTGAAGTACGTATGGGTAAAGGTAAGGATTATGTTGGCCATTGGGTTGGTAAAATAAAACGCGAATCAATGATTTGTGAGCTCTTCGGATTACCAGCAAAACAAGCAAATTTTTTCATTGAAAAAAATTTCAATTACCAGTGATTTCAATCTTACGGTATTAAGTTTTCAGGGCTATCTACGAGGTGATTGTCAACATGACCGGCTTATAGTTTCCACACTTCTTTGGAATCGTTCCTGCGCTTCCCGGTTTTCGCACTTTGCGACACTGTGAACAAACAAATTGTCAGCAGCTCGTCAACCTCCATATTTCTACTAGCACAAAGAGCGTTGGAACTTTCAAGCTTGTGCCGAAGCCGCCCGAAGAGCAATGCATCCATGCGCAGTGCTTCGTGGATTCTTGTGGGGTTGCCTCTCAACAACTCGCTAACCCACTCTGGTCCTTGCAGTCTTGATGTTCGACAAGGAGGCTTGGCGCAAAATGTGTCTGCATAGTAAGCAGCAATAGCCTCCAACACAAGCTGTTCTCGATTCTCGTAATCTGAATCGCTTTCATAACTCATTGTTGATAATGAATTCCGCGCCCGTTTTACGCAGACATCGCTTACCGCACGTTGGCATGCTTGGTAGCGCATTCAGTTATTTCGTAAAATACCCTGGGGTTGAATGGTTTTTTTGAGCCAATTTATTCGGAAATTAAATGAAGGGCACCTACAATAAAACCACCCTTTGGATAGCAGAAGTGACCTCCCCCGCTGTTTTATCAGATCGGTATTCAATAATTTCGCGATGGATTTGGTACTAGATGTGACGACGGATTTGTCAACTGCTCAACAGAATGCGGCTGTGATTTCAACACCTGCATCACAATCGCATCGTGGCAGGTTGCCAGCTATATCCAATACAATAGGGTAGCCCGTCGTAGGCTATAACATAGGGTCAATACG
>OUQQ01000057.1:52408-86170 GCA_900404475.1 Spongospora subterranea | reverse complement strand
ACGCCGATATGGCACCGATCAACGCCGTTACCAGCAAGAGAGGGAAAAGTTTGGACATTGAACGCGATGTGTTGATAAGCGATCAATGACTATGAAGTAGTTTTCGGGAAAAGAGGTCCGATTAGTAAAATATGAGCGAGAACTCATCCTCCGACTCAAACCACCGACCGAATAAAACATCCGCTTCTGCTACTCCTAAATTGAAGTACTTGTAATAACGTCTGAATTTGGGGGTTGGATTCGATATTGAAAATTTTGATTTTAAGATGAATGCCTGAAAATTCGCACTTCAGTTCGAGGTTTCGTTAGTTTGTCGTCGTGCTAACACGGCCGTGCTCAATTCTGTGGAGCCAGATTTTGTTACATTCAGTATGATGTGAATTGTCTCTGATTTGCATCTTGTCAATATCATGATGCTCGTCGACGTTCAGGTCTAGTAGTAACTGACATCGATTTCAATCAAAACTTCAATATTGACCAAGTCAGAGCTCAGTTTTGTTTTTGGCAAGCACAGCCCGAGTATAGGTCTCACCAGGTTTTTAGCAAATACTCCATCAAATTTTGCGACAAAAAGCGGCCGACGTTATTGGCAACCACTGTTTGCAGACCTGCCGCAGCCCTGGTCCCCCCATGCCGCTCGACCTATATCTGGACAATGCCACATGTTGATGTAATACTGGGGTACCTTTGCAATGCCCATATTTTTATTCTGCTTGATGCCTTTGAGGGATACTGGCAATTTCCTCTCCATCAGGAATCCCAAGAAGCGTGCTCATCATGACGTATGAAGCCGTTTTCACCACAAGGCGTATCACGCAAGGGATTTGCGATGCTGTCTTAGCATTCCAATCTGCCGCAGCCCTTGTCCCCCATGCCGCTTGACCTATTCCCAAATATGTTACTTATTAAACCACTCCTTATTTCGGGTTTTACCGATCAGGACATCGACTCCGGAAATATGTCGAAGAGTAAAGTTTTCCACTTGTGGTTTTTTGCTTATGATGAAGACAAAATCGTCGATTGCAGCGAATTTGAAATTCTATGGTTTTCAAGATTGTGATGTGTTCGATCTGCTTCAGCAAAAAAACCTTGGTGAGGCAACCGCCTCAAAGGTCCAGAAAAATGGCATATAAGCTATGACCGATTAAAAACAAAAAAGTAGGTGATGACGATCTAACATCGTCAGCACAAGACGAAGGTTTGGAAAATGGTTTAACTAAAATATATTTACTGCGAATCTGAGCCAGGTATGTCACTCTCCATACGCGTCTGTGTCTTCTTGCCAATAATTTGTTCGAGCCATAACAATATCTTTTCCTAAGCCTCAGGTTAAGCAGAAATAACACTCACGATAGCACCTATACCGATTGCGCGAATCCATGCTAAAAACAGGAATTATTTTGTGAGCAAGGATGATGAAATAACGCCAACCTTCTTTCAACGCCGGAGTTGCTGCACTCAAAGAGAACCCATATTCTGTTGAGTACACATCAAATGAATTGGAACGTCGAGTCACATCTTCAGAACTCTGAGGAACAGATATGAAATCAATGAGTTACGGTCCCATATCTCATCAAAATTGGCAGGATACCTTTACAGAAGAGAAAACACTCAGATCGATAATCTCTGTCGGATTTACATACTCTTTTTCATTTCTAAATGTATACAGTTTTGATTTATGAAGAACAACCCACCTTTTTTTCCATATTCTCAAAATACGGCCTGACAACCAAACAATCAATTAGCGTTCTGGACCGGAACATAGACATTACTTTGTTTATCAAGCCATCCTTCTATGGTGGGATCTCTAATATCAACACATGAGTTGGAAGAAGGAACCGCCATAATCAATAATCCTAAGCCTTCGATTGTGCCCGATTTTGTGCGAAATGAAATTACCTATTGATATCCCTCTTCCCCGACTGGTACAATTTTGGCGGGACCTCTCTTTTAGACCATTGCCGCAGTGCAGTGGGACCAGCATGGGAAAGAGAAACGTGTTGAGGCCGAAAGTGGCAAAGACAGTTAGGTGTAACCCTCCTGGACATTCTGTGGTTCTTTCATCGGTAACACCTACACATTAGACCAAATGTGCATTCTGCTGTTCGGCGTTAGCGGGTGGAGATCATTCAAATACCCGACATCGCGATGTTTTCAGCATCGCTTTCCGTGTTGGATTTTTCGATGATGCTTGGGACATATGCACCAATATAAAAACAACACCGGCGATCACCCTATTCTAATACAGGGCCACTTTTGCCGAAAAGAGCGGCCGCCGTAATCCGAGTTAAACTTTGGCTCTGGGATTGCTCGGCTCGGCTTCGAAATAGCTGCACTGGAAGCCGAAGCCGAAACGGAGGGTCAGCGTTTGGGGGAATATTTCGAATGAATATTTTTTATGTTTGATCGTACTCATCGATTTCGTCGAGGTCGTCATCGTTGTTATACAGATCATTTGAATAATCAGAAACCGAGTCGTCGCTTCCAGAATCACTCTCATCTTCGGGATATGAACAATATGGATTATCGGCGGCATTTGAATCTTCCGAATCGTACTCTTCTTCGCAACTTTCATCAAATAAGAGTTCGTCATTGAGCGGGTCTAACTCCAATTCCGATCTTAAGTCTAAATATGCACTGAAAGTAATGTATTAGCGACCTCCATTCAGTTGAGTTTATGGAATACCTGTCGCTGATTTGTAAACTAGACGCATTACCATTGCAGACAAAAATGTCCCATACGAAATCGTCAGCAGTGTGAATCTGACGGTGAGATTAGAGAGAATCAGGGAAAATTTCATAGTCGGATTGATTACATTGTCAAATTGGTCCTTGTATCGGTCCATTAGATTATCAAAGTTTGATCTGGTACTAGCGCTTTCCGACGCTGTTGCAGGTTTCAACGGGTCAATATCAATAAACTTGAAACGACTTGCTTCAATCTGCATAGCTCTGAGGCGTCCAGCGATTGACGAATGATCTTGGCGTTTTCGCGCTAGCGACGATGTCCTAATAGTTGTCAAATCGCCTGCTTTAAAGTCTTTTAATCTGTCCTGAAATGGGATTGAAAATTGTTGAGAAAATCTCAAAACATAAAAATACCCTCAATCGCGATTGGATCTCTGTTCCTTCGAAATTTTCGCCCTTTTCCATAGTCTCCAGGCGGCAAAACCCTGTGAAAGATTACAAAAAAACTTCAAGATTGTTAAGCAACTGGCGAAATACATTTTTTCGATGACGTCAACGGTTCAGAATGGTTGTCACCATCGATTGAGATATTCTGCAAGCAGGAAGCGGCAGCGGCTACAGAACTTGTAGCAGGCCTTTTTCTACATGGACCTTCTACGACTACAATATAGGAATGATTTCAGACGACTTCGGCTGACTAGCAAAAGCGCCAACCCACCAAGATCGTCAACTGGGAGAGACGTTCTTGGCCTCTTCACCCGAACAAGTAATATCGGTGCAGGCTCATTAACAGCGTCATTGGACATAATGGTGATGGATGGAGAAGTGAACTCCAGTCAGGACGATTTCCAACAATGTCTGGACTTTTGAGAAATGATCTGAAAACAGCCATATTTCTTGAAACTGCGTGAATGACCTCGGTCATTTCCGTAATGCAGTTGGCATGTTCACAGTCATAAGCTTTCAGTGTCTGAAATTGTTTTGATGCATCGTGCAGGATTCAAGAAACAGGATGCAGCCGAGTCCAGCTATTGGTATTGTTCGCATTCTTTAAATAAAATCATCACTTCTACAAATTTCGCCTGTCGCCGTGTCCTTGGCCATCTCGTTTCTGATGGGGAAGACGGCGGATCATTACGCAGCACGTTTCGGCGCGTTATTTCGAGGTATGCAGATGCCGATTGATTTGGAACAGTGGAATGACGCCTTTGCTGGCGATACGTGTGACTTCTCGGACGCTGAGCATGCAGGTTTCGAGCGCGCTCTCCGAATGCACTGCAACGTCCCTCCAGAGCAAGACATCAAAGTGGAGGTGTTCTATCGGTGCTGCTCTATATTGCAAAGAACTCCAACGCGAATAAGACGGAAGCAAGTTTTCGTCGAACCCGAATTAATTCAGTTTAATCGTCAGCACAGTATGGCGGCGGAGGACGGTCATATTGCTGTAATTGCGTCTTTTCAGCGACAACGTTTACAGGAGAGGAACGGTTTTTTTGCAAACCGACTTGATCGAAAGATTCCTTGTCGACAGACACTGTCCTACTGCCAATCTCACAATGACAACCGGCTTCTGTCCTGTCGGTGGCTGGAATATGCGGTCTGGTTCAAGTTCAGTGGAGGATGACGTCGAAACGCGAAACTGGTCTGTGACAGACGCCAGTGTCAAAAATATGGACTGATTGACAGTTCATCAAACCTGATTGCCCTTCGAAGTATCACCAATGCCGACCGAAGGCAGTGTTGCTGAACACCAGAACGTGCATTTTTGTATATCAACTCACATCGAAGTCGGGTCCTGTCGTACCACAGATGAACTTCGAAAGCAATGTGGCTTGCACCTTGAAGTCGATCACCGACGTGTTCTCCTGTTTTCCCTCCAAAAACTTGATGATGCAGATGAGAATATCGAAGGAAAGTTGGTCGCCTGTCAGTTAAGTGATTCAAGTACGATGGGAGTGAAGATTGAGCAAATTTTGAAAAATAACTTCTATGGTAGATTTGTCGATTCGAGATGTTGAAAGGACAATGAACGAACATCGGCAGCTTGAATATAATCTTGTCAGTCCTGTGATCATATTTCATTTAATCATGAAGCCGAGTCGTCAATCTTCAGGATCGGGCGGCAAATGCATTGATAGTGCTAAGCCATGAAAATGAAGGAGATCAAAACAACGACGCAAAGCATGTCAAACAGACCGAGGAACTGCATCAAGTCGCAGTAAAACGGTTTCAAGAAAGAATCGATATGCTAGAGAGAGAATTACAACAAACGAAGTAGGTTTCATTATTCGCCTTTGCATAAACGACCGCTGACAAGCCACGATAGGAAGGCCCTGTTGGACTATCAAACATGGAGGAAGGCAAGTAAGAGCAATATTAATAAGCTGCGGCAAGAGTTCATAGAGCTCAAGATGGCATTGAAAGATGCTAACATTACTAATTAACAGAGTACTCAGACAAGCGTATGCAAACTCAAAGGTTCAGGGCCGCTTGTTAATAGTGATTGCCCTTGTGAAAAGCATGATGAGATGATTTATGAACCTCCATGAAGGATGACGTAGTCCATTCCACGATCTCTTCGGCACTTGCAATACTTGAAGATGATCATTACGAACGTGATCAACAGCATTAGAAGCAACGCCATCACAATCAGCACGAACCAGACTCCATTGATTAGACATTGTCCCCAACACCATGTATGTGGAACGATGCTAAATGTCATAAAACTGTAGTCGAAGTTTTTTTGACGGTTTCTTAACGGTGACCCTTCGAGGCAATACCCGCCTTTTCCATTTTCGTCTTCTTCGAACTCAACGACGCTAACAACTTTCTGAAAAGCGGTTATTTGTACTTCTCCTTGCTTGATGTAAACACAGCCCAGTGAGCTGGTACACGAATTGCATGTGGGTTCAGCGTCGGAATTGCATTTACAATCTTCGGGGTCGTAAATATATAAACCGACCAGAGATTCGCTAGCCAATAAACATGTCGAACTCGACCTGCTCCATTTGCATCCTGAAAACACTCTGAATACGGTGTAATCAAGTTTCAAATACCGAACCTGAAAGGCTGGTGCATGATTTGCAATCATCTTCTAGATGGCATGGCAAATTGGACGCGACTTCCGTCAAGTTGTGACTGACACCAACGCCCAACGTGACAGCGATTACAGCAAGGAAGACCCCTTGCCTAATCGCCATAATTCCCCGGCTAGCAAACGGGCGTGTAAGAATATTCGAAATAGCTTTGATGGGAAATCCGAGAAAAAGCTATAGAGTGATAGCGATACATATTGATAAGCAGCCCTGTCATGGATGCACTAGACACTCAGTAATGTGCTCAGATATTGAGTGCGGAAGCGGTTCCGCACCCGCACTATTTGCGCCAAACGCACCGACCCACTGTCCATTTGTTTCAGTCGAAAGCCGTTCGGGGTGCGTGGGTCGGACACCGTTTACCGTAAAAATATCAAAGGACGGGAAATACAAATCATAACCAACAAGAAAATGACGAGATGGAGGAAGAAGAGGGTACAGGCCCTAAACCGTGGATGGATAGGACGTTTTTTCCCAATGAGTAGCCGAGCGTGTTGATTATCAGACCCGGCATATATGATCGGGAAAAGTCATGGAAACCTGTACATAATGCAACCTAGAGGAACGACAACAAGAGAGGATTCTGCAACGATTGCAGGGGCTATAAACGAAACAAACCATAGCGGGTAATACGGGTGAGGCTTCGACATTTTTTTTGTTCATCACCTGACCGGTTGAAAAAACCCCACTGAAAAGTCGCTCCGTTTGTATTTATTTTGTACCATCAATATCCAAATAAAACACATCACAATAAGTAGCTTCAGGAATGTCACCAGTGACAACCGCTTTTTTTTTGCAGAAACCGGCGAGAGTTCAATCACGTTCAAAGTTTAAGGTTTGGCTGTCTTGATGCAGCCACGTTGATAAGCGAATTCGCCTTCTCGTTATCTCGGAGAAAATTAGTGGAAAAGTAAAATCCCTAGGAGAAGCTAGTACAATTTATAATCTTCAATGATCCACTCTGTGAAAGCGTTGCTGTCGTAAGTATCGACAAAAAGCAGACAAACGACGTGATATCTCTTGGCGGGACAGCTCACGTACTCGTGTTCACTGACCAAAGAACCACCTCCAACGGCGAGACGCACCGATCAGCAGCTGGAAACAGGAACGCAAATGCCCATCGACACCGGTGTTCTGTATTCGGTTTATTGGTTTCGACTGTGTGCCGTGTTTCACCATTTGAGTCTCAGACACAGAGCACAACTCAACCATCGCCCCTCTTCATTCGTCGTCTGACGCCATCAATGGGGGACCAGATCGCCGACATTGTTCCGGTCTTTATTCCCGAGAAAAGTCTGATCCGCTATGGAATGAAACTGTCGGAAGATATCGGCCATTCTGTGGGTTTGTTTTTGTTATCCATTTGGTTTTTCTGAAACTGCTGTTCAGGTTCCAATGCATAGTTTCCAAACACAGCAGATAAAGGAGGAATTAACGGCCATGGGATTTATGTGTGATTTCCACGCTGTGAGAGAGAAGGTTTTCGAATGGACTTTGGAGACGATACTGGTGGTGAAAGATGAGCAAGGTTCACAATACTCAATAGACTGGAACCTCAAATATAGTGAGATCGTATCTGAACCTAGGTCTCTATGGGGAAAATTACTTCTGGGCCGCTTCCCAAGCGTTGATGAACCAGTATAATCCTCAGGAAGCGTCAGGTTCCACTTCCAACGAGCCACAGGTAAACCGAAGCAGCACCAGCGGTCGAGATCAGATTCGAATAGTAAGTTCAGGAAAGCGAAAGCGAAAAGGTTGCCAGATTGGCCAGAGAAGAGGAAGAGAAGGCAGCGGAAACCAAGTTACTGACGTATGTTGAGCCGGATTGGGTTCCAAAACATTGGGTGAGTTTAGGAAGTGAAGCCGAAATAGACTCGTTTTGGATCGAGGGAAGGTATCGCCGGTAGTAAATTTTCTCGCAGACATTCGGCTGATTATGGTTTGCTATCAGCTGTCTTCGCGCACCGACATCGTTCCAGTTCCTGAAACCGCGGAAACTGTTTGGGGGCAAGTACCAGTTCGACAACGTCGACGTAAAAGACTCACAGCTGATCTCCTGCAATCGCCAAATCGACAAGAACTACGATCAGCGCAAAATGTGCCTTGAAGGCGGTTTCCAATCGGCAGCTCCTCGAGTGGATGCTGCTGTTCAGGTCAGTCGAACTGAGTTCCTTTCGTCGCCTTTCTGTAAATTAGCAATGTGTGCATATAGACATCAAGTTTCAGGCGGGTAAACAAGATGACCGCATATAATCCAATGGACGCTGTTGATAATCGGAAAAACGATGCTTCGGAGAGCGCCGACCTTGCCAGAGCATTGAAAGCGTCCCACGCCGTTCTGCAAATCGCCATTGAACAAAACATCACAGTGGATATATTCAGAAACGATTTAGACGTGTCTGGAGAGCACGATCTACCTCTAGGCCCTAAATCAGAGCATATCAGGTTTGTGTCTTCGAAACCGTTCAGTCTCCTCTGTCGGATCATGATAAACTCAGGTTCTTCAACACATTCGTCGATCTGCTGTACAGTAAAAGCCGGCGAATAACGGCGATTGATTGGGACAGTAGTCGCCCTGGTGCAGTCTCTGTCAGCTGCGCTCGATTTCGCACGTCAGATGAGGTGAGCGTTCGTGAGAACATGACCATGATGAAATGTTCACTCCTGCTGCAAACCTGTTTAGAGAATCGACGCCTTAGGAACACCCCAACCAAGTTCGGTTCTTATTTGGAACTTCAATGATCTGATCCATCCAGAGATGATACTGGAAGCGCCAGATGAAGTGTGAAACCGTTGATTGTATCATGGTTCAAATCGATAACTGACAAATCAATCAAGGTTTTCATGTTCCGATCTAATCCCAAGGCACCGCATATCGTGATTGGTGGGATGGCGAATGGGCAACTAATCATGTGGAATACCAACACGAGGAGGATTGTTTCCAAGGGCTCAGAGCATCAGAGAGAATCTGATCTGGATAGCAATGATCATGCATACGCTCCTCCCATCATTCACGTTGATCCCGCAATGATATCATATACAGGTTTCCATCGTCTGGTTTATACGGGCGATCTTGATTGGCTAATCCTTTCAACTGCAATCAGAACGGTCGCACAGCCGACCGGTACAATGCCTGCAATGGCTCCAACCCGGTGTCGAAGTCCATAAACGAGGAGAGGTCAGTAATAGCTGCACTGAGCCACATAGCGTCCAGTTCGCTTCATTAGCGGGAGATGATCATCTGTTATTCTGGGATATCAGAGGGGACATCAACTCTCAAGACCAACACAATATAGCGGATGAGGTACTACAGCTGTGTTGATGTGTCTGAGATTATCTTAGCGAGCTGGTGCAGAATGATTTTCGTTGGATTCCGGTGTATAGCGTTGATCTGAATTCATTTGCTGCCACATCCATGCATCTGTCGAACGATGCCAGAAGATCCGCAATCTTTGCGAACGAAAACGGCATGATCGCCCTTGGTTCATGGCTGCCAAAGAAGGACCCATCGTCGGAGGTGGGTTTTCAAATTTCATTGGCCAAGGCCCAAATATGCAAAAACTATGTTGGCCTAGGACACAATACCTGGATCGGAATCAACCGCTAATAACAATAGCGTTATTGGCGCCACGATTGAGGCACATACATTACCATGCCAATCGTTGCAGGTTCCTATCATCATAGCTCTTGCATCTGCTGCTTGACATTGGTGCTGCTATCAGATATCTCCAGACTTTCCAGACCTGGTTTTAACTGTTGGAGATTGGTCGTTCTGTATATTTCGAATAGTGGATAAAACGAAGCAGCTGCAGAAAATTTTTCACTCTGGGTGCGCTAGTGACTATTTAACAGGTATTCATGATCTATCGAGGTAAACTGTTGATGGTTATGGTGTGTTCAGGAGCGGTGTGGTGTCCCAGTAGACCTGGTGTGATCATAACGTCGAAGGCAAACGGATCACTTGACGTTTGGGATTTGTGTGATCAATCGCATAAGCCGGCCACGTCTGATATGATGGTCTCGTCGACGGCGATATCGGACATGCAGTTTCGCCCATTGAGATATCCATTATCTTCGCAATCGCAGCCGATTGTACCCTACCTTGCCATTGGGGATTGTGGCGGAAATCTACACATCGTTCAGCTGCCATCGAATCTCACTACGTCAATACCAAATGAACTGCAAATCATGAAAGCGTTTTATGAACGAGAGACTCGACGGTTCCAGTATTTCGAGATAGTAAGGCTCCATATGTAGATTGCAGAACATTGATTACTAATAGGCAAATTTCAATCAGGTTCATAAACAAGGGCTATCTGAATCCGACAAAAAAGGACCCGGCAGTTCTCATAAAAGTGAAGGCGGACCTGCATCAATGGACACATGATATTTGTAAAAAACGTTTAGCAAATATAAAAGAACGCACTAGATTCAGCATATTTGAACTCTTCCCAGTTTGCAACACAGTTTCTGATATCATATACTCCTACCTATCAACATGTATGGCTGAATAGGGCCGAGAAAAGGCTGTGATCGTTTCTCGTTAATTCGTGGCCATTATTCACCAATATTGGCAGAGCGAAGGCATTGGATAAGCTATCCGATGGAACTTCCGCCCAATCAACAAAATCTCGACACCATTTGGCCGCAACAATAAGGTAGAACTGTGGATTGGTTGGACAACCGATACTGTAGAATGGCAGATATATAGAACGCGTATTGACCATATACCTCACATCTGGATAGTGCCCTGACCATTCACCCCAACGCATGGTTCGCGTCATGAACTGGCAAATGGATTGCATCCGGTAGCAATTCCAGCACAATGGAATACCGGAATCGAACGTGGCCCAAAATTTTCACAAAAACAAATGTAAATGTTTATCCCGTCGGCTTTGTGAACAAATTGATTAACTTCAGTGAAATCAACCTCGTGCTCTCGTTCTGAAAACACCAAACGAAATTCTATAAATATTAGTGTACTCAATAATTTGTATTAAATAATCACAACCATCAAATCATAAAAGAGGTTCACATAGGTCGTCAAGAGCCAAGCTGCTCATGAAAAAAGTGGCATGGGCCGTTCGCCTCACCAAACACAGATCATGTTGTCGTCGTATTGGCGAGTCAATGCACATTACCTGAGGAGAGAGACTCGTCGTGTCACGTATGTAGCTCCATCAACGATACTGGAGAAAACCACTGTGTGTAGGTACTTTCTGTTTCACTGTAAATCCCGCTCTGATGTACAAGGGGGGTATCGTTGCGTGTGTAGCTGGAGCGACCTGAGTCAAGGACCTGTCCCCGGTCTCAACCCCCCTCCCCGTCCCCTTTCCTCCCTCATAATGCTGATCAGCAGTACGTTTCGCTCATCTATATCGTCACTGTCGGTCATAACGGTTAACATCGGATCCGCTATCGGAAAGGGGCAGAGAAGAGCAGTCGGAAGCGTGTCTATGCAGTACCCGAACGCGCCCAGGCAAGACTCCCAGGTCGAATATCACGGTCAGTCTGTTCCGGATCCGTATCGATGGCTGGAAGATATCAATTCGCCTGACACTGAATCATGGTCAAATTCGTGTTTTATGCTGAGTCAATCTAAAATCTCAATGACACTTTATAGGGTGTCGGCTCAAGTAGCATTGACAGAATCCCATTTCTCCAAAGATGAATACACGGGGCTTGTGAAATCGTTTAAGGAACGCTTGACCGAAGTTTGGAATTATAGGCGTTTTTCTTCTCCATTTCAACATGGATCAAGGTAACAATGTATAGCGAAGTTTTCTGACTCGCTTGCTAAGTTAATCAGATGGTTTCAGTTTCGCAATTCCGGATTACAGAATCAATCTGTTCTTTATATGTTTAAAGACGGTGTTGACTCTGAGGCATCTGTATTGCTTGATCCTAATACACTTTCTACAAATGGTATGTCTCTACCTTAGTGGCATCTCAACCTTACCCTGATTGCGATTGTCGTCAGGAACAACCGCACTGATGGGCACTGCTTTTTCTGAATGCGGGAGCCTTCTTGCCTACTCGCTATCGAAATCTGGTTCTGATTGGAGAACTATTCATGTACTGAACGTAGACCAACCCGATTTTCCCACTTCAGACTGCATTGAATGTAATGCTAGCTCAAACTGAACAACATAAGCTTTTGTTGAATCTACCTTAGGGGTGAAGTTTTCGTCGGTTTCTTGGACGCATGACAATAAGGGTTTTTTTTACTGCCGATATGAACAGCCGAAATCATCAGGAGAATCACTTGGGTAATGAGTTGTTTGGCACTGTCTTTGAAACCGATGCTGATTGCTGTTTTAGTACTGAAGTTGATGGTATGAAAAATCAACTTGTCTATTATCACCACCTTGGGGAAGATCAGACACAAGATACTTTAATTTATAGCGATCCCGAGAACCCCAATTACATGTTTTCCATCGAGGTTCAATGATCATTCGCATAAATTTGGTTCTTTCTGAAATCAAACAGGTTTCGAATTGCGGCCAATATTGCATCCTGTCGATTAGCGAATCATGTGAACCAAAAAACAAGGTCTATATTGGTGGTTTGGACGGGTTTGGTTCCGGCTGCCGTGAGATGTAAACTTTCTTTTTTTATTGACTTTCAAGTCTCTTATATATCTTTTCAGCGTTTTCGATAAAGTAATTGACGTCATGGAAAGCGAATATTCGTACTTAACCAACAAAGACTCGAAATTTTACTTTAAGTCTAATGCGCTTGCTGATCGTTACTCTATCGGCTGCATAGACTTATCTACCCCGAGGTATTTTATTGGCATTTTTGTTGCAGCTTATTTCATAAAGTCGTATTCACTTTTAGATCTTGGCACGTGATCGTTGCTGAATCTGGTGACGTTCTGGAGTCCGCTGTTCCATGTGGGACTCGTTTCCTGTTTCTCTCGTATCTCCATGACGTTAGTTCGATGTGCATGATCGTTGACTTGATGGGATCGCAGATTACTCAGCTAGAGCTGCCTAGTGTTGGCCAAATCTCGGTATGATCACTTCCGTTGTTGCGCATACGCAGCAGCTCATCAACAAGTATTGATATTAGGAAGTTTATGGTCGCCATGATTCTTCAGATGTGTACTATAAATTTACATCATTTATTGATGCTGGGGTTGTATTTTATCTCAATACGATAACTATGGCTGCAAAAAAGTGGCAGGAAATCGTCGTCCCAGGTATCACTTCCCATCGTATTGGTGCGTTTTTTGATTCTGTGTAAATAAGGCCTATTCCCATCAATGTTTTCAACTGAGCAAATATTTTATCAAAGCAACGATGGCACGAAAATTCCGATGTTTTTGATCAAAAAGTTTGGAAAATTAACAGACAATATATCTCTCGCCAATCGATAAATTTTAGGGCCAACTCGGAGGGAACGCGCCCGACGATTTTGTATGGCTACGGAGGATTCAATATCTCGTTGACACCTTCCTTCAGGTGTCTTCGTTTTTTGCAGCCTGCACCCTTATTCACTTTTCGATAGTATTGTTAGACTTATTTTCGTCCAACACTGTAATGCCAATTATGCAATAGCCAACCTTAGAGGAGGTGGAGAATATGGGAAACAATGGCACCAGGCTGGGACGAAGCAATTGTTAGCAAGACCTGTTATTGCGATTCTGATTCATGCTAACACTGCGGCTTTAGAAAACAAAATGTATTCGATGACTTCATCTCAGCAGGCAGGCATCTGATTGAACGCGGCGAGACGCGGCCTGACCAGTTAGCGATTACTGGAGGGTCAAACGGCGGTAAATGTGTGTTCATCGCGATGTTCCATGGTAGTTTACTCTACAGATAGGGCTGCTTGTGGCTGCATGCTTGAACCAGCAGCCGAGTTTATTTGGATGTGCGGTTGCTCATGTTGGTGTAATGGACATGCTCCGGTTTCATAAGTTCACCATTGGCTATGCATGGTACTAGACGCGAACGCAACTTTAAGGTTGCACCATTGAATTCTGAGCTGTTTAGGACATCGGATTATGGTAATCCAGAAGAAAACAAGGAGTAAGTTGGGCCGTTCCGTCGATGAAATGCTGGAAATTCAGGTTTTCTCTGTCAGTGAGTTTCAGGCGATTTTGGCTTACTCTCCAATCCACAATGTTGGCAAAAAGGTTTGCCTAATTTTTTTGTGGTAGACAATATCTGAGATATTACTGTAGCAAAGCCCTTACCCTCCTGTTCTTTTATGTACTGCCGATCATGATGACCGAGTTGTTCCACTCCATTCATTTAAATTGGCTGCCGAATTGCAACACACTGTAGGAAAACGTCCAAACCAACAAGCGCCTCTTTTGATCCGTATCGATCGCCAATCTGGACATGGCGCAGGTAAACCGTTATCCAAAACAATACAAGAGCACGCTGATGTATTCGCTTTCATCGCAAACTCCCTCAAGGCCAAATATGTTCCATAAGTGTATCAACGTAAAGACTTCATTAAAACTCTCAAATTTCTTTAAGGGATTTGCCTAATTTGCTGTGCTGGTCTTCGAAATGATTTGCATTGGCCCCTGAGTTGACTGATGTTGTTGGGGAGACCTGTAAATAACTGAATCGGTCCGTGGAACTGGCTAAACTTATCTGCATTGCCGTAATGACGGTGAAATTCACATTATCACCGCTGATTAAGGATGCCGCCAGGGCTGTCCTGTTGCGCGGAGGCGATGATGATTCATTTCGGAAAGTTGTGAACGGGGATGTTGATCGCATCTCGATCGGTGAACTGAAGAGGTTGACCACGCTCTACCACTCAATAACAAAGGACGAGAACAGTCGATGCTCGTACGTCCATACTATTGTTGCGGGGTCTGATTTGGTATCAGAATTTCAGCACACTTCTCGCCCCAAGGTTTGAAAATTGTGTAATCGCTAATTACGTCAAGGTTAATGTTTACGGTTGCACATAGAATGCCGAACTAGAAAACCGCCTACACAGACTCAGGTTAAAACAAGAACAGCTAGAATACGATCAGATGACATCGATCCTAAAGTCGAACGTGCCTGCAAATGCTCGGGAGGACGCCATCATGATGAAACGGTCAATATCAATGGGAGTTAACTTGATATTCTCCATGATCACTGCCATGGTATTCGGAACCTTCATTGGCTCGAAAATGTTCGAGTCAATGGCGTTGGTGAGTTGATTATTTTTTCAAAACTGTTCATCATTGTCGCTGATTGGTTGACTCATAGGCATGCGTTTGTGGATTGATTTGCACCGCCTGCATGTTATTAGTTGAGACATGGTTGTTCCTAATTCAAGATGAAAAAGCGCGAGCAAGGTCCAGCGCATATTCACGTAATGGATCAGGATGATATATCTGCACAACGATGCTATTTATTCTCCAATGGTGAACTGAAAATCAACTGATAAACTAAGACAATCGATCACGGGGGAAAAGCGATTCTGCCAGAAATGATGAACTCTCAACTGATTTCTTTATATTGCTGATGTTGAGGATTGATTATTGGATCACATATACGTGGTCGAGGGGAAGTTGGGGAAATGATAGTCAGTTTGTGGCCTAATCATCAGGTCTCGTCTCCTTCGTCAGTGATCAGCTCGATCCTGTCCATCAAGAACTCCCCTTCTGACCCGTATAACGGTTGATGTCGTTCATTCCACCCCTTTATAAGGTTATGACATTCCTCATCGACAAACTCTACAGCTGTTTGAGCGATCCGATTGGCGGTTTCCGTTTCGGCCCGTTCAGCCTCAACCATTCCAATCGTATTTTGAACATGTCGAACCTCTTCTCTCGCCTTCAAATGTATCCTTTTCCTCTCGTCCATAAGCTCATCGTCTCTCGATTCGTTTCTGTATTCCTGCAGCACTCCTTCCATCTCCTTTCCGAACTCGTCATCCCTGTTTATCACGGCCGAATGCCCGTTCATTTCCATGATCTGTTCCTTCAATGAATCTCGTTCCAGCTCCATCAGCTCCAGATCTTGCATTAGTTTCGCCATCGCCCGGCCCTGCCTTTCACATTCGTCTTTCCGTTGCTGCAACGCCCTCCCCATCTTATCATTATCTTCCAATAGTTTCCTTAACGATAAGCTATCAACTCGCCCCTTCTCGTCTGTTCTCTTTCTTATATGATCGATCGCTCTGTCATATTCTTCTCCTATTCGCCGTAATATTGCTCCAAGAACTTCATCTTCCTGGATAACCCGATCCAGAATCGTTCTGCTGATATCGAGGCGTTTCTGTACCGGATCTGGGCACGATATCTCGCTGCATGCAGCCAGACGTTCACACAGTTCCACCTCGAATTTCAGTAGCCCTGATCTGAACTGCTTCTCTTCCTTGGCAATCGGTGAACGTTTCCGTCCACCCGATCGCCTCTTTGGCTGTTTCGTGCTCAAAATCATTTGGCTTCGAACCGAGCGCAATGTCGCCTCCAGCAATGATGATTTCGATAACGACTTATTGCGAACGACAGTACTGCTCCCTTGAGGTAATTGCTCCATTGACCGCCGCGAGGGTAGCAGACCCATATTGCGACGCCTGGATACCTAAAATGATTTTCAGTTCCATCATAGAAACAGTTTGACGACAAATAATTCACCATCGGTCGATGAGCCGTCAGTTTCTTGTATGGGTTATTGTCCCACTGAGCGGCGCTGTGTGATCGCTGAATGCTGCGAGAGATTGGGGATGTTGGCAATATCGCCCATGATGATGTTGGGCGTAGACAGGATACGGCTGACAAACGGGATGTGTTCGGTGAAGACGACGTCATATTGCTGATGTGGTGATTGAGGGGAAGTTTCGAGGGGAAATTCACTTTAGACCTAACTCTGAGTACCTAACCAGATCGTGTATTCAGAATTGATCTTCAGTTCAGTCGATGCGGAATCGTTGGTGTAATATTGACAACGATCAGCGGTTTGGTTTATTCGAATATATAAAAATATGGGCAAAACTCGCTTCTATTCCAGATATCATATTGACACTTAGACAATAATGAAGAGGAAGAACACCATCTAAAACCAGAATTTCAGATAATTCAATGATAAATAGAGAAGAAATGGACAGTACGAGTATGAGAAATAATCATAGCGGTAGAAGCAATCCAGAATGTAATGGCGGCTAGAGCTCGTCCCTGAATGGCTTGAGGTGATCCAGGAATTAGGACAGATATGGTGATATATAGGAGCACATGTCCAGCAGACATGAGCAAGTCGATCCACAATGACCTGGTTGAAAATTTAATTGATTTCCCACTCGCTGTTAGTAATTGGTGTTCGACCTTGCACTATTGTCTTTCAGTCTGGGTTTAGACATAGCTGACTTCAAAGTTGACATTTGGCGCTGCCGAAACGATAGTCGCCTTGGTTTAGGATTTGGGCAACCTAACGTAATTAATTCGCGTTTATCCAATGCGGAGGTGGGCTCAATATCCCTTCACGATAGTTTAGGTCATAATACGGCCATAGTTGCAGTACAAAAATACCTTAATCGATGGTGTTGTGATATTGGTTGAAGTGGACTATACATGTGGCGGTTCCCACCCCCAAATCCGATCTCACCCACCTCAATCTCACGATCGACAGGTGAATGGCGCTACACTGGTGTACTGCACTGCAGTGTATCGCAATCTGCCCCTGTTCGTCAATTGTACACTGCATTGCATATCGTGATGCTTGGTAACACTGCAGGCCGTACAGGCCAGCCCGACGTGAAATATCAACCGCTCACTGTTTGACAATGGACACGAGGGTGATGTTCGGCAATATTTAATGTGGTGCTTGATGATCTCAGTTGCAAGAACTTCACCGATCTGGCAATGTATTACGGGATAGATTATTTGTGGTGAAATCAGCAATAAGCTTTGTGATCGTTGATCAACGGTTTCTGTATTATCAGTCGATCGATCACACGGTAATTGCTGATCGGAGCCTGGGGTCTGGCCAGTATTATCGGCCGGGTCACAATGGTCCGATCATAACCTGCCATCTACACCTGCCCGCCGAGATAAAGTGTACAGGTCGAACAGTGAAATAAACAGGATATTTTTTTGGACACGAGGAAATATCGGGCATTGATCAACGTCTACGACCAGTTCCGTTGATGATGGATATAATGGATTCGTTAAAACCGTCAACAAATAACGACGTCGGCAAGATGAATATCGCCCCTGCTAGAAATAAAGCCACATCAGCTCCACCACCAGAGGATAATGGGTTTTTTGGTGCCTTCCGTAAAGGGATCTCCAAGCCGATCATGACGTCGATCCCGGGACTGAGCTCAGTTCCAACTGCGAACCCAACAATTATAATACCAGAAGCGGCAATCGCGGCTCACCCACCGCCGAAGAAACCAATGGATGAAGACGCGAAACGACTACAGCAAGCGATTGATGAGAAGACAATGGCACAGGCTGAGATCGCCCGATTGAGCGCCGTATTGGCTGAACAATTACAGGAGAGACAGACAACAGAAGAGTTCAAGAAGACGATGGAGGAGATGGAAACGGAATTGACCAAGCTCAGAGCCGATCATGCAAAAGCGAAAGATCGGATCGATTATAAACGAGTTGAAGCGAATGAATTGGAGGTTCAGAAGATGAGGGAGACGAATGCGGGTCTGAAAGCGGACGTGACCAGATTAGGGAATGAGCTGATGGCGATGACTGGCCAGACAACTGCACTACAAGCCGATCATGATAAACTGGTTAGGCAATTAGACGAGGCGTGGAAGGCGGCGGCTCTATCGGATTCGATGGCGGTCAAGGCGAATGAAGAATTGGAGGAGTTGAAGGCAAAAACAGAGGCAATCACGGCGGAGGCGAATATGGCCATTAACGCGCGAGACGCGGCGGTGTCGAAACTTAATATGTCAAGAGAGGCGGTGAAGCTAGAGATGAAAAGGGAGACCGAGAAATTACAGGTGAAGGCGAGTGAGAAGGAGAAGCAGTTCTTCGCAGAGCTGGATGCAGTGAATAGTGAAAGGAACGCGTTGAGAACACGAGGAGAGTCACTGCAGAAGGCGCTGGATAAAGCGTTGAGGAAGGTGAATACGGTGGCAGCTGACGAGACGGTAAAATGGGCCGATACCAGACAGAAACTGGAGCAGGAAATAGAGAGGAAGACCAAGAGTTTGAACGATGCAATCGAGGCGCTACAGACACGAGATACGTCGAGGAAGGCAACGGTTTTATTGACCTTGGAAGCACAAAGGCGGCTACCTCATCTGTCAACCGCTGATGTCAAGATCATCGAACAGAATCACGCGTTCCAGTCCATCGCCCAAGAGCTGCTGGAGACGGTTAAAGATCGGGATGCACTGATACAACAGCTGCGAACCGACAACACCGCTCTTGGAAAGCAACTGATCGAGCTCGATGAGACCGGGTCTAGAGCTAAAAAATATAGTCAATTGCCATGACCTACCTCAGTAGAATTACAGGGATCAATATACATGTAGCTGAATACAAATTGTAAACAACAAAAATTGGGTTGTTTTTCAGTCTTCATTTTTGTCGATCAGAAATATACAATTGAGATGAGTTCCATTATATCAAACGGAGTTCCTGTTCACGACATTGGTTAGATATGGGATTTAGTAGTCGAGTCTTGTGGTTGCAGTAATTCGTATTATGATGATTTTAGAGGATAAAACGCTGAAAAATTAGCTCCAAACAAGCGATTGGCTGGTCTACCTATGGTTAATCCATTCCGGTCGATTGGTAATGATGTACTGTACCAATAATAATTGAAGTGAGCTGGCGCTGAAGCAAACCCCTTCTTCACATCCTTTTTTAACTTGTATATTATCATCAATGGCCCCTCCATTTCTACCTGGCACATCTATCAACCCTAACCCGGCTCACCATCATCCTCGTACTACCCGATTCGACATCATGCAAGGGCAACGCCTATCCGATCCGTTATCCCATAAGCTAGTACCTGCGCCTAAGCACACCAACTTATTCGTCTGGAACCAAGAGACGGGCGAATCGCGAAGCCAACACGATCTACACCCTAAACTGCATAATATGGATGTGACTATGGGCAGAATTCCATCTTGGATAACGTACGATGGCAAAGTTCTTAGGTTCACGGCCTACTTCCGGCAAGCCATTCAGGAAAGCCAGATCGAAACTCACCGCATCTGCCCGGTCGCGATTCTGTTCTATCTTCAAGACGGAACCATTCGCATCACGGAGACTCGCGAAGACAATAACGGAATGCAGCATGGCGCAATACTCCAACGACATCGTATGCCGTTATCGGAGACGGGATATGCATACGATGGCGATCACCAGTTCTTATCACCTGAACATATTCGCATCCGACGTGATCTAACTCTCTACAGTCGGGTGTATCGGGTAGTGGATTGCGATCAATTTACACGACAGTTCTATCTGGATCATCTTAATGTTGATTTGGAGCCGGCTGAACCTATTCCTGATGATCCGTTCCATCTCAAGATCAAAGCTGCCGCAGCTGCGGTGGAAGCTGGTCGCGGACACGACCATGTTTCTGCACATTATGAATCAGTTCATGGAAAGCAGCAACGATGGCAGCTGTCGAAATGTCGCCGATTCCTGGAGCAAGATGGCAAAGTGTTACGATTCTGGGCTGTTTGGAAACACGCTCATCACTCAAGTGAAGATCGTCACCTTGTTGTGCACTTCTTCCTCGCTGATGACACGTGTGAAGTACTGGAGATCGCTCAACCTAATTCTGGGCGTGATCCATTTCCATCATTGGTTAAACGGCAACGACTAGGAAAACGTGCGGTTGGATATGGTATTGACAATATTGGAGAAGATGTGGCCATCCAAACGACATCGCAGCGTGATCAGTTCTATACTGCAGTTGATTTTCAAGTCGGCAACGTGATTCGGGTCTTCGGTAGGGACGTTTTGCTGCTGAGAGCGGATCCATTCACGAAGCAGTATTACTTGGACACATTCGGGATTGAGCTACACGATATGGTCGATGATGCTCGAGAAAATGAACGAGATAAACGCCCGCCTGAACCGGAGTCGGATCACGTTGAGCACGAAGATGAGATAGTCACGTCCGCCATCAAAGCTGCGAAATCCGCTCGTGGGAAAATCCCCAGGTCTGTGGAGAAGCAGTTATCGAAATCTGTGATGCGATTCAAAGCAAGACAAGTATCAGTCCGGCCTGAGGACATTGCCAGAGAATTTGTTATTTCGTTCTTTCCCCTTGACGACACAGTTTCCGTATTTGAAAATCCAATACGAAACTCAGGATTTCTCGCCGGGAAAGTAATGATGCTGCGAAATGTCTGCATATATCCATGATGTTCTGATTCTTGTAAACTGTAGTTTCTGGAGCGATGCATAGTCTACAATCGAGATCAAAAGCGAATCTTCAAGAAGTGCGATTTTAAGATTGGAGCTCGGATCGAGATTCATAGCTTCATATTCGAACTGATTGAAGCAGACTCTCAAACTCACGATCTATTAGAGGGTCATGCACCGAAAGCTAGAACTAAATTCGCAGATGTGCGATCTGTCGTTCTTGGCCTACGCGGCCTGTTAAAAAACAAGAACACGGCTTTACGGAAAACATTCCGGACATTCGACAACGATAAGGACGGGTATCTATCGCGAGCTGAATTTGAGAATCTACTGGATGTGTATGGATGGGATCTGGAAACACGTCAGATTGATCAGATCTTCAACGGATACGATCGCGATCAGGACGGGTTCATATCGTTTGACGAGTTTTCCGCCGAGGTCGACGTGTGCGGTAATACTCGTTGACAAGTATCAAACCAGTGATATCGACCCCCGTTTTGTTGAACGTGTTTGAACAATAAATGTGATGATGTGGATCGGTCCTATCGCAGATTGTTGATCTCAGTACACACCGTGACGTTACCAGGGTCACGTCATGCTAACTGTTGATTTACCACTCTGGTGTGAAGATTCACCCGTCCCCTATGAAACGTAGTATTTCTGTTTCTGCTGTTTTACTGTTCTTTATCTGCAACGCTGGCAACTCTAAACCAGATCCACCTCAAACCTGCATCTCGATTCACTGTCGATCTTGTCGTAGTACTTTTTTCTCAGGCATGGTGGGCAACACATCTCATATTCGTACCCATGAGGCTTGTTCATCAGAAAATTGCATTTATGGTTTATACTACTGGTGAGTCTCTGGATGGGCGAGAAGTGCAAATGTTCTACGCTATTCCTAACTCCGTTTTTGGCCATTTCTTGTCAACGCGTCCTCAATACAGAAACGGTTGTTTGATTACTATTGCGATCCGCAACAGTTATCGAGGGTCTGGATATCATGATTTCGGGCCAAATATCATGATAAAATTTATTGAGGTCCGGACTTGAATATTTTCAGAATACAATACTATTGGGCTTTAGTCCCTTAGTTGTTGCCCTTTGTGCGACAATACGCATCGTGGTAGATGGGCACGAAAACGGGCCTGTTGGATCGCGCTACCTGGGACTCAGGCAAAGAACGACTATGTCTTGCCGAGTCGATCCGTTAGGCAAACGTGCTTGGAAAGCGAGCGGAATCGGGCTTCAAGAAGGAAGCTTGGGACGCTGCTTCAATGTGTTTTCCGAAACTGGTGCTGAATATAACAGAAATCAGCTCAAATTTCGAGCTGCTATCGTACAAAATGCTTCATGAGTTTATTCTGACGTTAGTGAGTTATAGTTGAGAAATATATAACATCGTGGTACAACTGAAGGGTTTGTCCGGTTTCGGTTGGGATGATGTACTTCACAAGGCCCTTGCCCCTGACGATGTCTGGGATGGCTACATTGTTGTAAGCCACATAGGCACTTATATGTTGATTGCTTTGGAAGTGACTTATTGTCCTCTTAAGGCTCATCCTGAAGCGAAGGAATTCCGCCACTCTGGCCTTCCACTGTTTGATTTGTTGGAAGAACTGTTTTGTGGACGTTGGGCAACTGGAATGTATTCGGCCACGTTCAGCCAATGTGGTCTCTGATTTTTGGTTGAATCATGCAACTATCATGGTGGTCAATGCCTTAAAAGTCACTCGTGCCTACGTTTATTCGTCTTCCTGATGAAAATCATATCTGACACCATATCGATTCCAGACCTCCGCGAAGTTTTTCCATACTCTGGAGTCTCTATAGTCGGTTTGAGCGAAATAAAAGGAAGCTTTGGAGCACACATACGCTGGCCCTGGCTTGGAGACTGTGTAATGAGGAAAACTGGACCCTTTTCACAAGATACATCGTCACATGAACTTTCATGCAAGGGCAGGTCGTCCACCATCGCCACCACCGTTAAATCACAGATGAATCCTTCAGACACATTGGCTGACGTGGCCCGAATACATTCCAGTTGCCAACGTCCCACAAAACAGTTTTTCCATAAAATCAAACAATGGAAGGCTAGAGTGGCGGTCGCTTCAGAATGAGCCTTAAGAGTTCAATACGCCACTTTTAAAGCAATCGAAATATATAGTGCCTATGTGGCTTACAGCAATGTAGCCATCCCAGACATCGTCAGGGGCAAGGGCCTTGTAAAGTACATCATCCCAACCGAAACCGGACAAACCCTTCAGTTGTACCACGATGTCATATTTTTTTTCAACTATAATGCACTAACGTCAGAATAAACTCAGGCAGCATGTTTGTGAAAGTTTACGGTAGCAGCTCGAGTTTTGAGCTGATTTCTGTTATATTCAGCTCCAGTTTGGGAAAGCACATTACAGCAGCGTGCCAAACTTCCTTGTTGAAGCCCGACTCTGCTCGCTTGCCAAGCACGTTTGCCTGACGGTTCGACTCGGCAAGCCATGGTCTGTCTTTGCCTGAAATCCCACGTAGCGCGATCCAACAGGGCGTCGTTTTCATGTTTATCTACCACAATGCGTCTTGTCGCACAAAGGGTCGATCATCGACTGAAATTACTAACTGGATGATGCTAGTAATTCGCATGAAACTGATTTTACCAGATATCTATGAATAACCAAGAACGACAACTTGTGGATTCTATAGGAACAGAGGTTCACAAATAACCTATTTTCGTCAAAATCGTATGATTTCACTTGCTGAGCTTACGATTCTCACTAGTACCGTTTACGCCCAATTAACCACATTCATCTCCGCGTCAACCAGACCGTTGCGCATCGTTCTATTGCTGAATCGGCTGCATGTCAAGACGAATGTCTTTCAAAGCACAAGAAGAATAAATCTCACTGCCACGAAATACGAGAAACGGTAATGTACATGGGTTCATTCCTCATCTTAACACTAATTAGTATTTCTTCTGTGATATTTTGATCGTTTATGGATATCGCCAATACATTAACAACAACTAACACCAAATTGGTACAATCAGTTTCATGCCAATCACTAGTCTCATCCACAGTAGAAATTTCAGCTCCAGTGTTCACCGGTTCGGTTCTGCCCTGGCGATCGTACGGAATTCGATGAGTTGTCCATCAGGGGAACATGCTGTAACGCCAAATACCGTACCAGTGTAACGTAGGGAGGAAGAGGTACTTGTTGTAGCCACGCGGTCAAGTCATCAGTTCATATCAATAATAATGACCTGCGCTATGGAGACAGATCCGGCAATCAGTGAGATTGATTTGGAGGACGTAATTGAACGAGACGATATCGCAGCGATTCGGGCCCTGACCATCGAAGATGTTGAACATCATCTTCTTGATGATTCGTATCCAGGTCAGATTTTTTTTTGTTGTTTCGCTTTGGCCAACGAACATGGATCAGTTTATCGAGAACTCAAATAGGTCACCTTGTGAATCAATTATCAAGCTGTTGGTCTCGATCGTTATCTTTCCATGAGACGCTATCTCCTGATCTAATATCGCGCATATCAAATATAGTTGATCACTATCGTGATGCCAGCTTTCATGCTATTCAGCTCATACAAGCATATTTATATAATGAGCATATGGCCGAAATGGACTCAATTTTGCTGCTGTTATCGCCACATCTCCAGCTATCTTTATTGTCAGCAATGTGCGTCCATCGCATTCCGACAACTCTGCACGTTCAATTCGCCTAATCAATAATTCCAGGTGTCTGGTTTCGCAACCATCTGATTCCGTTCATTCCATTATCTGGCCAAATATTCACAACCGTATCCCGTTAATTGTTCAATCCCTGCCATCGCAGGTCAACAGATTCCATCTTATTCGGTGGAAGACTTACATGTTTATAGGAAGGATGTGAGATTATCCGATATTATATCGATAGGGCGTCGAATCCGTTGTTAATAGCTGATCAATTGGTTCAAGTATAAAGTGGCGAATTGTTATTTGCGTCTAGTTGATTTCAATGGTTTAGTCTGGTATATGGCGATCCATCGTGACTTCGCTCTCTGACGATCTGCACATTTCCACGTGTATATCGGGAATATCTCAATGGTAACCACGCTCGTTGCTGCCAATAGCTGCTGTAATTCAGTTGTTTATTTCCAGCCCATCTTTGGCCACATACACATCTCAAGCACTCCGCCCTAATTTTGGCAAGAACATTTCGTGTTCTTCACAGATAGCATTGGCGATATCCTTGGCAATATATTCGGTTGACAATAAGCAATATTGGACAGAGATTGCTTTGGCCCGTTTCAACAGCATTGTGGATGATGCTTTATCGGCACCAAGTGTTTTGATCAACGTGTTAGACATGACCCATCCGACGTCGCAGTTTCGATCGTCAATATTTGCCGGTCGACTGCGCTCAATGATGTTGGGTCTCAGACATCCTGTCAGTGATGACGACGAAGAAAGACAATCTTCTTCAAAGTCTGCTATCAGGTTGAGAAGGTCTATTCATCGCATGGTTCACGAAAATATAAAATCCGAGTAATATTAGTTCTTCCGTTTGCGTTTTTTATTTTTGATCGTAGTAGTAATATCACAACTTCTCAAGTAAAAATCGCTGTATTTGCCTCGAGCAAAGGACGTCACGCCTTCTGTCGAAACTTCCGCTTAAATATGGGTCGGTGAAACCGTTGAAAAATTACTTCTTGTCGATGAGTTTTTTGTTTTGTAATGTCTTCTGCAACTTGTGTTCCAGCCGATCCGCCGCCGCTTTGAACATCTTTTGACGTCTTGACTTCGACAATATGATGATGGTTTGGTCAGCTATTACAAATGGGATGATCCGCGCCAATGTAAAGTTGTATTTTCGACACATTCTGATAGGAAACATTTTCTTTAGTTATGGCGGCTGATTGTTTGAAATGCGCCAATCACCTCTGCTTGAAAACTGTTGGAAAGGCGCGTGCTCAATGGCTTGACATACAGGAGTATATATTTAATCATAAATATTCGTGGATTAGTTCCCTAACAAGCAGAAAAGTAGCTTGCTTGCTGTACTGGAATTTAGGGAAAATAGTAAATAAATGATTCTTTTGGTTTTACGACCATTAATCAGTTGATTTTCTCAACGAAACACTGCAAGTGTTTGTAACGATCATGCTTGTCCTGTTAACATCGAATGGAGCGAATGAGTACATCTTTTCGTAGGCAAAATTTAGAGAGCTCCTTCGAGTTCCTCTAGCTCCATTTCGTGATGTTCAGTCCCTGTTCGGTTTTGCTTTTTGCGATGTCAAAGGTCATTGCACGAAATCGCTAGTTCCAATCAACGCAGCGAGGTGTAAAATGATGAACTTTCATGGTTTATTACTGGAATGACAGGTTTGCAGGATGGGCAATACAGAATCAACTGATTGCGATGCAGAGTATCTTTATGAGGTTCATGGTTAATTTCCCATCACACACCGATGGCCATTATACGCCACCAAGAACAGACACGATCAGACAGAGCCCCGAAAACCAAGTTGTTGTTAGGCAATTCAGTTTTTGCGAAGTCCAAATTGTGAAAACATGGTGGCGAGAGAGTTCTTGGCAGTTGAAAGCAACGACCCTACTGAAGGACAGGCAACAACGATGTCCTGTCGATCCACCCAGATTGGTATTGGGATGGGGAATCCACCAGCTGACACTTTCAGATACCAGTATGTCTCGAACCTCCAGCCTTCTCTGCTGGTCGTACATTTTTGCACCATATCTGTCCCATATCGAATGTGTGAGCACTCCTTGAGCCAACAACAAAACAACGATGACCATTGACGTACCTTCATAGAATTGCATTCCATGATATGATCTATCGACAGAGATTGGGACAGCCACTTCGAAGCTGAAAGGCGACTTTGCCCTCAAGTATTGATTAGGTATGTGGTCGATGACACCTACTTCATAGTCTGTTGTAGGTAATGGGTATTCAACGCGTACTTCACCATTCACGAGCTCGATTTCGAAACCATTAGTGTTCTCCCCAGACACAAGCACAAATATGTTCAACGCCAACCCGTTCGCGGTGAAGTTCAGGTACTGAACCCTTTGAAGGTCAGCTCTGATGTTGAAATCTGTACTAGGCATTGCGACCAAAAAATATATGACCACGGCGCCGCCGATAACAGAGGCAATTAGACATGCAATCCCACCACAGCACATCTTTGTTTCGGTTTGAGAATTCTTGATTGGAAATGGATTTGACAGTTTTGGGATGACACCGGAAGTCTGGCATGAGGTGAGTCACGACAAAAAAAGTCCTGACTGTACAGTGAACGTCCAAAGAATCAAAGCGCAAACGCAACGCGCGATATCTTAATGAAGCATTGCAAGCGAGAGCTCCCAGAGGTTCCAATGACACCCCAGCCCAAACACCACACTGTGAAATCGGGTGAACACTGATAAAACATAAATAGAAACATCACAAATTCACTGCCCAAACAACGACACGCAGCTTTAAGACGAAGGCATAGAAAAAGGCGAAACGCATCTTCAGAGTAAGAGGATTCTTCGCGAAGATTTCAGACGAAGCTGGGCGATAATGAACACATCATCAACCTCTAGACGAGTTGTGTTCTGCAAAGAGCAGCAATACTCAGAGCTGAGATTGGTTCAAATATTCTATTTATACAAGAGGATTTTGCCTGATCAAATCAAACCGAGGAATGGGCGTTGAGTATGCATCGGCAGCTGGTTTATTCGTCTGTGTTGATGAGACTATGTCTATGTAGCGCTGGAGCTGGATTGCTTCTGGTTTTTGCCCGTACGTCCATACGATTTGAACGGCGTTCCTGGCATTGTTGATTAATTGTTGTGAAGATAACCCAACATAGACTCTTTACCATAGCCTGCATATAACGCAGCTTATCACGTTCAGATTCTGGCATCACGTCGACATCGATTCGCTTCGGCTGATAACTGTGCTCATCGATGGCAACGAAAGTAAAGTAGCCAATATTGCAAAAGGGTGGGGGGGATGCGGTCTCAGAACGTCGTTGCCAATCAAGCACCCTAACCCTAACTCCAACCTAACCATGATTAATACGAAATGACCGAGCCGGTCAAACGCTCCACCTCCATAGACGTTGTAAACACTCTATTGACCTGGGCTTGGATTAAAACCATGGATCCGACTGGAACCTATTCGTACTTAAGGTGGGAGAGCAGTTTGTCAGATAGGATGTAGGTACCTGGTTTAAGAAAGACATTCGGTCCAGCCCGACAGTAAGAACCAATGATCGGCATAATCGAATAGCTGATATCGATGCTGCTTGTTCCATCCATTTCAATATCTAAACGCGATCTCACTATTTCGTAAGTGCCATTTTGGACGATGACCAATACCTGTCCCCCGAATGCGATCCCCAATGGGTTAGAATGGACAGGCATCACCATTTTGGTCATTTCCAATCGTGTATCCGCTGTTGGAATAAATTTTGATGCAGGAATAGCCTCAGATACTCGAACATGGTCCTAGAATAAAGATGAGATCATAAGATATACCTCTATTTTATATTGCACCAACGCTCCATCGTTCAACGATGTCGTTCATTTTTGTAGATTTTTGGCTCTTATATTGATTATTTCTTTCGCACGCCTTTTCGAAGGATTGTTTCTAAACACGTTATCAGCTGACTTTTCTGCACTGTACAGCAAGGATATACCTCTTCTTCCGACTCTGGAGTTAGTTTAGGAACTTGCCGCGGTCGCCGATTGTCTCCGAGACACACAAACTTTAGCAAGGCACGGCAACAGAAAGTCCTCTTGCCAGTTAGAGGATCCTCGACGTAGACTAGAACTTCCACTTCCATACTATTGCTAGATCAGCAGCGGCCGAGAACCCCAGTAAATAGTGAAAATCAAACCTGGAATTGAATGCTGCCGTCATCTTACTTGTCATTAGAATGATGTCGCTAACCTTTGCTGGTGTAGAGAAATGAATCTCGCTCATTGATGCGGTGACAACAGGAGCCTATCCACCGATAAAAACTTGCCATATTTGGAAAACAAAAGTAAAACACCTGGCAATGTCGTAGAGCACATGCGCCTCCGATTTTGTCAACCATAGCTAACAATTCCCCGCCATAAGCGAAACTAAATTTCGTACATTGCCTGATGTTCATCCAGTTAAGTCTGTGAGATCATAAATCATAGGAAGATATCGGTACCCTGGAGTTAACGTCTCTAATCCATCAACTACAGAATACGACGGTGTTCGAGCGTTCTCACCCGCGACTTTTTTGTTTTCTACAGAGACTCATTGAGCGATCGTTCACAGCCAATACGTTCGCGACACGCATACTGAATAAGCCTAGATACCATACGACGGCATAGGAAGAGATTGTGCATAGTGCAACAGACAGCACAATCCGAAATAGGAATAGATCGAACATATAGGATGAAATGTCTCGCGTCTTCACCACAATTACTAATGAAAAAATATTAAATACTGCGGAAGTAGTAATAATAATTTGTGCAAAGTTTGCGCGACAGTGAGAGCTGAAATGCCGTAGTATGGTACATACGGTAGTTCGGAGATCGTGGATTGCGGGATCCCCATAGAAATTGTGTTTGTTTGTGGAGGACGCCGCAAGCACATCCTGCGTCGGAGTCCCCGTAGCGCCCACTAAAAAGAGAGGCCGGCCTGTCTTTGTCTGCAGAAGATCCAGACGCGAAGTGGACAAAAGCCATGGTGAATCTCTGCTCACTGCCAGAGAAGAGTTCCGTTCTTACTGTATTGACACCGAAAGTAGATACAAGATTGCAGACGGGTGGCTGAAAGTCACCTTGAGGGATAATTAGTTGCATGGATGCAAACTGTCGTTGGAACAGGTTAAATCAAGTACAACAATACTCGAGTTTATCCATTTAAACGTTGTTGCCGTTTTGAAAAATTCCCTCAATTCACCACGAGAAGCATTTAGCTCGTGCAAAACATGCTTGATGTCATCACCACTTACCCCGAAATTTCCAATTTGCTGGAAAATGGGGCAAAAATCAATGCCGCCGATGGCGATGGGCTCGGCGGAAGCATCGAAAATGCATTCTCCAGCATGAACAACGGCTTGTGCATGGTCGCCAAGTCTATTGGAAATATGGGGGGAAGTGGTGATTACATCAAGCATGTGTACGAGCTAAAAGCTTCTCGTGGTGAATTGAGGGATTTATTCAGAACGTCCACACTGAACACGCTGGTCAGGCTCCACAAAATGGATTTCAGGGAGAGAGTTCTTACTCGCATTCTGTAGTCATTGCCTACAGTAACGCTGTGCGACCTTGACATTCGCTAGCGGCGATGTCCTCCCCGTCTTTCAAAAGCACGTCAACGCAATCGGCTTTGATGATTGACGACATTTAAACACCGATACGGAAGAACGGAACGACGTTTTAGAAAGAAAAAATCTCGCCCTGTTCAAAACGAAAAAGTTGTAGATCCAACAATCTTGAAAATGTGGACAGATCAAAACACACGACATTTTAATCTCAGTGTCAGCCACATGATTAAAAAATTCAAGTGACTCAGGCTACAGTTGCTAATACCTGGCGTCGCATCAATAATGGATTCCAGGGCAAATATACGAAATGGGCTACCTACCTGGTAAATTCTGGTTATCATTTTCTGCATAAGAAAGCAAAGGCATACCTGCCTTTTCGCGAAGCATTCATCAGCGCCGTAGTTTCAAGATCGCTGACATCATGGGAGTGTGATCCATGATCCATTTAACCCCGATGCTCCACACTGAACGAGGTTAGTCTTCACAGGCTGAATTCGGGCGGATTCTCACTCGCATTTGTTAATTGTTGCCCACAGTAACGCAGTGCAACCATTATCGCCACTACTGTTCAGAAGAAACAAAACATGTATATCGTAAACCACAAGTATTGAACATGTGAGAAATCAAAACACGACATTGGGAATGCCAGTGCCAAGCATAACAAAATCAATAGCTGATGATAAAATTGACTCTGAGTGGGGGATAAAAAGTTGTCGTTAACAAATTCCAACGGTTATAGAGACAACTATGATGACAGAATAAGAATTCAAAGATTGAATTTGAGATATCACCATGAAATCTAGCTTCGGCTTTGAATTTTCAAAGCCATCGCTTACTATGCTGGGGATTGCTGTCGCCTTCACGATAAAGGGAGCGTTATATTTCAGCGACTATACATGTAGTCGAACTCCATATTGATGCAGAGATGTTCATCGCATCCCATGAATTTTTGATTGCAAAAGGATGGAGATGGATGGTATTTTTAGGCGCCTCTCATAAATGGCTACTATCCGGAGGCGTTACCGGGACCAAATTCCAGCTATCATCATTTCTCATAGACAATTTGGGGTTAAGATTTTTCTTGACGCAAACTCGTGTTGATGCTGCTTTCCTTTTTGTTTTTTTCCAAATTTTCAAGTTCTGATATTGACATTTATCGAATAACATCCCAGTGCGTTCAAGATCGAGATCTGCAGACCAGGCAACGTACTATCCGTAGATCCATCATACCTGGCTAAACAAAGCATTACGCCAAGTACGGATGATGTGATTCACCTTAATGTATTATATGCCCGCCATGTCCTTTTGATACTACTACATATGTAGTTACGGGCCATCCTAACTGGATGATGTTTCTCACATTCGAATAAATACGCGTCCAGTTACTTCTGAAGACTCGAGAGATTCAAATACTTCAGCAAGTTGATCTAACGATGTTTCCTCCACTTTGCACTTGACGACTCCTTCATGGGCTAATTTGAGGGTATGAAGCAAATCTAGTCGGGTACCGAAAGAGCTGCCCGCAAGTGTCTTCCCGTGCATCACCAGGTCGAATACGTCGACATCGAACGATCCAGGAGGCAAAGACAGGGCTACAACGGTCCCGTTAGGTCGTAGTGACAGCAATGCCTCCTTATATGTCCCCAGATCAGGAGAAATGACCAAGATACCATCAGGTCCTTGCCGATCACAAATCTCTCGAATATTCACTAAGATGTTCTTGGTGGCGTTGCTGTCAACAACTGCAGTCGCTCCCAACTTTTTCAAATCCATAACGCGCTCACGACCTTGATCGATGGCGCAAACCTGACGTCAGCTCAGCAATCAGGTTGGGGAAAGGGATGACGGTAAACCGACCTTAATACCCATATGTGAAGCGAACTGAACGGCCAAATGTCCCAGTCCTCCAGCTGCCCCGAAGATTGCCAACCATTGCCCGGCATGGACGTTAGTCTTTTTGACGCCAGCGAAAGAAGTGACCCCGGCACATAACATGGCCGCCGCCTGTAATGAATCCAGCCCATGAGGGATATGGACTATCGACTTGAATCCGATCGCCACGTATTCAGCATGGCATCCGTCAATAGAGAACCCAACTGGTGTTATCTCCGGGCAGAGGTTGTCGCTGGTCAAAACAAACCATTTCACAATTATCATCATTCACATGGCGCTTAGACATACTTTCCACTAAGACATATATCGCATTCACCACAAGACCCGTTTGTCCACGAAATTCCCACACGATCACCGATCTTGAATTTCACAAAGGTTCTGACCATATCCCCTAATTTAACGATCGAGCCGACGCCCTCATGCCCAGTTATGATAGGAGTCTGGGCTTTCTGTGCCCAATCGCCATGGGCCACGTGCACATCTGTATGGCATACTCCTGACACCTCAAGCTTCACCAATACTTGGTCCGGTTCGATCTCGGGCACTCGATATTCTTCCTGAATGTCAACCCCTTCACCAAACTTGTTGATAACAGCAGCTCTCATCGTCTTGGGAACGCCAGTCTCCATAATTTGCTCTTGTACTCAATTTGAACTGATGATATTGTGCTGTTGATTTTACTAATGAATTTAAAGTTCACATGAATATCGGACATAACTCATTGGGCACAACCACAACGCCCATCATTTTATTGATTCACGACCAACCATGACTCGCAATTTGCGCAATCATAAAAGGCATACATATCCAGTTAAATCGACAAGTGTGACAAAAGCGGCATGCGGTTGTCTGACGCAAGCCGACTGTTTTCGTTTGGCGCTCCCATATTCTGGGCCCATCCAAGAACAGCATTCTGTTGATGATTGTACGAAACTAATAGATGGAATGTCAAATTTCGTCAATTAGAGTCGAATTTTGTTTCACATGTTTTGGTTCATGTTGCCGACAGTGGTTTTACAGAATCAAATCAGCGGCATGCCTAGAATTTAACAATGTTACAATTATTACTGTCCTACAGGTGTTACAATCATTACTGTCCTACTGGTGTTACAATCATTACTGTCCTACTGGTGTTACAATCATTACTGTCCTACTGGTGTTACAATCATTACTGTCCTACTGGTGTTACAATCATTACTGTCCTACTGGTGTTACAATCATTACTGTCCTACTGGTGTTACAATCATTACTGTCCTACTGGTGTTACAATCATTACTGTCCTACTGGTGTTACAATCATTACTGTCCTACTGGTGTTACAATCATTACTGTCCTACTGGTGTTACAATCATTACTGTCCTACTGGTGTTACAATCATTACTGTCCTACTGGTGTTACAATCATTACTGTCCTACTGGTGTTACAATCATTACTGTCCTACTGGTGTTACAATCATTACTGTCCTACTGG
>OUQQ01000057.1:0-52218 GCA_900404475.1 Spongospora subterranea | reverse complement strand
TGTCCTACAGGTGTTACAATCATTACTGTCCTAATGGTGTTACAATCATTACTGTCCTACTGGTGTTACCATCATTACAGTCCTACTGGTGTTACCATCATTACAGTCCTACTGGATCATTGCTCTGGTTATGATATCGAGTCATTATCACATTGTTTTCCAGTCGTTTTCATCCGGATCATCTTTAAGCTGTTTTCGCACCGCTTGGTCTATCGCTAGGTTTCATCACCAGGCGTACTGTAAAGCCCAGAAATTGTATATTCCGAACGACAGTGCTATATAATAATTTCCTTGATCTTTGGCTTTTGTATATGTCGTTGATTAGCGCCCAGCACCGATGGTTTGAAAGGTGCATTATTCCCATATGGTTTGGGAATTCCGAGATCCTCAGATACATATGCATTAGGTCGCGGCTCGGCCATCGTGCGAAGCTTTCCCTAAATCCGTTATCGGTTAGATGTTTACCGAAACGCGCACAATGTGAGCTGAAACCTCTTGCTGTTTCCATCGGAAATCATCAGGATGGACCCTTTCAGGATGCAATATCTCATCGTGGCGCCGGATTCGATCCCGCTCCATTCTATACCACTCGTGCTCGATGGCTTCCGACGGTGGAAGTCCTTGATTGAGTAGATCCTGCGATATACTGAGCTCAGTCTCTTTCTCCTTTTTCTCCTGCTCCATCTGCTCGTGATTGTTTAGCATAATATTATTGAGACAACACGAACCGTTACTCGTAAAGCTGTGGCCTGGTACATTGACAGTTCGGATACGGTGGCCATCATTTTCCGGCGAAGCTTCCTGATTGTGTCTTGATGAAGATTGAGATCGCTGGCTAGCGATAACGTCTTGTCATGTCCTTCAGCTGCTTCGCACCTCAACTTCTCACTAAGAGTTCCCACCTGACACACACTCAAAATCAATATCGACATGAGCTGTTCGTTTCTTGACATGATAAGACCTCTTCAAGAAGGAGATTCTTCTCGAGGAGCTGCTCTTTTTTATCGTTTAGAATATCCTGGAGGACCTCAATCTTTGAATTGAGTTGACTGATCTGCAGATCTTCTCCCTTCAATATCTTATGTCGTTCGCATTCAGACGGCGTCTCGAGCTTCTCGCTCAGATTCGCTATCGTCTGTCTCCGATCCGAAAGTGCACAGGTTAATTTGGCAACTTGATCCTGTAGCTCTTTAACCTATTGTATGGATCAACCAATTTTGACAATTCTAATCGTTTGTTGAACAATTATTGAAACCTGGGTTTTTCCTGGAGCTTGGCTCCTAGCTGACGTAATTCGCCTTTTCAGCTCTTCAATTTGTATGTGAACTTTCCGAATTGACTCATCCAGCTCGAATAACTTCTTTTCTCCGCTCGTCAGCATTGATTCAAATATGTGTGCCTTTTCATGTAAAATACACAGCTCATCATTCCTATCCACCAATTGTATTCCTGTCGAATTCCGTCCTATCGTCCATCAATATCAGGGTCTCAAACATGATCGCCGAACCTCGTGATTGATCTACCTTCCACCGCTTTCGCGTATGTTGCGCGAAGTCGCCCCATTTCCTTTTCTGCTGCAGAAATCGTCTGGTTTAGTTTCTTGATCTCCATCAACTGTCGTTGCGATTCGATCTTCTTCGCCCGATATTTCATCCGAAGTTTGGACTGATCAAGTCTGTTGCCCCGTTGTCAACAGGCGACCGGCTTCCGAGCAGATGATATATCGATCTCTAACCTCATGACATCTCTCGTCGTTTGTGCAGTCTGTAGCACCCGAGCCTCGTCCGCCAGGCTCTTCTCTTTTGCTGTCGACTCCGATCTCAGAATCTCAACCTCGTTTTGCAGAATTTTGATCTTCTCCTTCATCTCGGCTAGTTCCTGATCATTCAATCCATCTTAATTCACCTCCAATTTACCCAATCCGTTACTGACTTGGCTGCACGCTTGAGTCAGATTGGCGAACTTGTTTCTTTGATTCTTGACCAGATCGTACATCACGGAACATTCGTGTAATCTGACTTTGACGTCCATAACCTATGGCAACCGATTCAGGCTTCATGGTAGTCGCTCAAATGAGGCGTCGTCGAACTTTTTTGTTGAGATCCAGCATAATTAGGTCCTTGACTTTTAGCTCCTCTTTGATTGATTTATAATCCCCAGCCGCTTTAGCAGTGTCCCTCGACATGACATCCCTCCTAGAACTCATATCACGAATAAGCCCTTTCAGTTCCCTATCGTCAATCTCTATCAGAAAACACTCAGAGAGTTCCTTGAAATGATCGGACCGCTCCTTCTTCATTGAATGTCGTAAACCTTCCTCTAAATTCTTATTGATCTCCCGATATTCGTTGAGCTTCGCTTCGGCAATGGCGTCTGTTTTCTCTTCTCTCAGAAACTGTGATATCAGGATATCGATATCAGCTTGTAGTTCTTCAACCGCCGCCGTATTCTCCTTGGTCTAATTGGGGCAGATTTTGGCTTCAACGCTCGGTTCTGGCCAAAATCGGCTCAATACCTGAGTCTCGATTTGTGACAACTGATGACCAAGGGCCATCCACTGATCCTTTATTGGGTCAATCGTGCTGCTGATCGCGTCTCGTTTCCTTCTCGTCTTCTCATAGCGTCTTTTCAGCTCATCCAACGCCTTCTTCCTGAATGTAAATCGTCAGATGATCGATACCGATTATCCACCGATTTCCTACAGTTTTCCAACATGATTGAGTTCATTACGGATCCGTATTTTCATCTCATTACTGGTCGCTTCTAATTCCAGTTTTTCCCCTAACTTATCCTGATATCGAACAGTCTCGTTCTCCAGTTGTTTTGACACCTCGGTGACAGTTTTCTCCGCCTTCCAAACCTCTTTCCGAATCTTCTCCAAATTGAACATCCATTCTAATTGAGATGTGCTCACTTTTTTCTTTTCCAACCCGTTAGCTTCATATTCCTAATCACGCCCAACCTGTCAGACATTACAAAACACCGATGTCTCGATTTCTCTGACCTCATTCAGTTTCTCGATCTCTTGTGACAGGAACTGCCCTTGTACAGTTAACCCGCTAATCGCCTTCTGTGACATCTCAATTTGTGCCTTGATTCTTTCTGGATTGATCTTGGCGCGATTGAGTTCAATCTGGTTCTGATACTTCACCTTCTCCAAGTCCTAGGTTCAAGCTCTTTCAAAACAGGAATTCTGAATCAAGTACCAGAAAAGATCCACCTCACTATCGGCTTTTAACCTGATCAACCTTTGTGCATATTCTTCTTTGAACGCTGTTTCCTTCTGGCTTGCCTCCTCATGTGACTTCAATTCAGCCTAAACCCACAGCGATGATATTAAGTAACAATTCGGGGATCACCGCCAAAACTCATTCGTAAAAACCTGGATATCCTGAATACTGGTTTTCAATCTCTCAACGATTGGCATCGTTAACGTCTCTCCTTCCTTCCTCCTGACCTCTAACTCATCCGTTATTTCGATCTTGGTTCGTTGAAGTTCCTCAATCTCAAAATTGCACAATCCCCCTTGCTCCTCTAAACTCGTAACCTGCGTATCGATCCACAGAATCAGAAAGTTCCATGATCACAAACATTTTCCCATCAGTCAACCTCAATCGATTTCTGTTCTAATTGGTTCTTCAACTCCTGTATTCGATCAGTGAAATCTAGTCGATCTGCCATTTTCTTCTCCAATTTCTTCTTTTTATCAGTCCAATCAACGTTCATCTGCTTTGCTTTCGTCAAAAGGATCTTCTCATTTTCGTACGTCTCCAGGACGACTTCGTGCAATTGTGCATATTTCGTTTTATAGGTTAATATCTGAGCAGCCGACAAGATACCCCTGGACTCCAAATCGTCCAACAATCCATATGCGACCGAATTGGAAATATCAGCCAAAGCAGCGCCATGATTATCCATAAGAAAATCTACAAGCCCAATCTAACCATTAATCGGGAGGATCGGGGCTCAAAATGCCACCCTGAACAAGAATGGAACCGATCAACTAATTATTTTGGTATTTAGAGATGGCGATCGACCAATCGTACGTCCTAGTGGATTATATGGTGGAGCCCTCTTTTGTCTCATGAGTAGCTCGTGTCGCAATGTGTCAAACAACGAACATGTATGAAGACTGCTCCCTACAGCAGTGAACTATAGAAGGGTTAGATTTACAAAATTTCAGCTAAACACAAATGGTGAAGAGCGTCGTGGCAGTGATGATGAATAATTTATGATTGTTACGTTTGTCTTATGATCTTCCATAGTATTTATGGTTTCTGAGATATTGCTTATGACAGGTTTGAAATAAGGACCGAGCCGAATCGCTGAGCGATGCATGAACAGACAACAGCTGATCTCGTGATAAAACGTTGAACAAGGCAATCAACCCTTGATTTATGGCCTGGCGAACGTCGTCTTCCAAAATTGGTACGTCTCCTAACACGGTAAGATTATCGGCCAATAGCCTTGGAATGAGGAGTGCCGCTGCCTTGACAGAAGCAATTTCAACGAGGACACGAGAAATAGCGTCAATAGTGATCGACGACGGAGGCGATTGTGCAATCGCTAAACGAGTGATCGATAAGACTTGATGGATTAATAATGGGAGCGTTGGTGATAATGGAGTTGAGCGATATTTGACCAAAACGAAATAGATTTTTGATAGATCTGAGACTAGTTGTGGTTGGTTGACAACAGGAATCAGCGATTGAACGATAAGAGCAACCTGCTGAGAAGTCATTGTGATTGTGTTGGAATCGCTTGCAAGCGCACATAACACCGACATCGTACGATGATCACTACCATCCGTATTAACAATTCGATGGGCGATTCCCATTAGAATGATGGTGCATCGCTTTTCTAATACCTGTGAAAGCTTTTTGGACCCGGATCGGATCCGCCTCACAATCAACACGAGCAAATCAACAACGTTTGAGGAATATTCTGAATCATGTCGAAAATGCGACAAAATCGTATCCAAAACAGTTTGGAAATCGGTAACGTTGCAATGGTCGATTAGAGCTTGAACGACAATTGGCGACGGATGAGATAGCATATGTGTGATGATTGAGTTGAGATGCGACGTCGGAAACTTGTATAATAATAAAGCCAGAGATCTCATCAATAATGTGGACGACGCTGACCATTCTGTATCGGTTTTGGATTGAGTTAACAGCAATACCTGAGAAATTAGAGCGGTGATATGATCCATTGATATTGGATCAGAACCGGTGAACGACGATGACGACATATATTGAATGTGGAGTAGATGAGCGATTATGGCAACATGCTGAGGAGATGAAATCTGATCTGGAGTAATAACCGTCGATAGCTGATTTATAGATGACCTCATATCAGCAGATATAGAGAGCAACTGCTTGCGCGATGTTTGAATGGGGCGGAAAAATTCTTCTCGACAAGCGATGAATTGTCGATTTAGATTTTCGGCGATAGCTCTAGTAATGATGGCTATGATTTCAAGGCTTTCAGATGACGGCATAATATCCATGGCAAGACGAGTGACCGGGATGATGAGGTCGTCAACACGATGATCGATAATCGTCGATAACAAAGAGATGGATGACGACTGAGGAGATTTATCAGGGAACAACCATTGCAATAATGGGGCTGGGTCCAGTTTCATCAACGGCCATGATGACAAGATAGCAACATGAGACCAGATTGGACTTGATAGAGGAATCGTTTTCTGGCAAAATGCCGACAATGGGGAGAAAATATCATCGTCAATATATTGACAGGGGATATCCAACAATGTTGATAACGACCCTCCTTGTGTTGAATGGGCTGATCGAACCAGAAACGGGATTAGCGCTGTTCGAAGCGGTTCCGATTCCAAGACACGAGGATCTGATCGAAGAAGGTCGAGATGTTCGCTCTCTATGTGATGAGCAATATAGTCCATTGATTCATCACGAGCATACGATAATAACAGGTATATTTCATCCCTTATCCTCAACCAATATTCGGGATTCAGTTGTCGCAACGGCTCAACAATGACCGATGTCAGTTTTTCGGCGATCAGAGACGGCTGTGAGCGGGAATGTGTATCTTTGATCACATGAAGAGCGCACGCCAAGAGTTCTGACGGAAGTGGTGACGACGAGTGATATTGCGACACAAGCGAAGTAATATCTTGATCGACGAAACACAGATCGGAAAGGAATTCAACATCATCGTTAATGATTTCATCAGGTAAAATTGACATTAGAAGATATCGCCATCGTAAATGGCGCGCCGATGCGTAAATGTGAAGGCGATGGAGAGCGTCAACGTTCGGCGACTGATTAAGCGCATGAACCACAATATCGTAAATGTCTGGAATATGCGACCCATGAACGTGATCAATTAATAGAGTGACAACGTCCGTTATGGGACGAGAATATTTCGACTTCCCAATACATTCCACAAACGACGAAATCAGACTCTGGAACTGCGGCGAAGGAATTAGCTGAAATAGATTGGCAAGATTGCCAGTAAGCGACACGAGAGTCGTATCAACTTCGGCATCGATAAATGCCTGCAAGACGACGGCGACCTGGCGCAAATCAACATACGCTGAAAGTAATTGGAACGCCAGAATTCTTGACGACTCGTGATTTATGGCGGCAATTCGTTGCCAAATTGTCTTGAGGTGATCTTCAATAATCATGTGGTCAATGTGCAGTAAACCGACGATTGCGCAGCAGAACGATTCGGGATTGGCGACGTGATCCTGATGAGATAGTATCTTGTTAAGATATGTTGTCAATCGCTGCCGTTTAACGCCATCGACATCCCGATTGGGATGATATATATGAAAATTATGAATATGGACAAACACGTCTCGAGAAAGACGGCGTTGCTGATCGTGGCTTATGGCAGAATCCACGATTATTGACAGGATGTCGTCGATAAAATGAAACTCACCGTCGTGACGAGCACGGTCTTCTTGACGATGCCGCTCAGGATCGGTGGCCGATGATACGTTCGATTGGGACGCGACAAGAAAGCATCGAGCGATGTGCGGCAATGAATCAACAAAATCGATGTTTTCACGAATGGTCGACAGCAGCTGCGCTGTATAGAACTCATATTTGACCTTCTTGGAAACGGGAATTGCTTCATCGTTCTTTGGTAAGGAATTGTCGTGATTGTACATGTTCCTGAACTCGGATATATTACAGGATTGAAATAGAGTTGACGAAAGCAGTTGATCGATCAAGTCAACGGTTGAAGATAGTACAACCCGTCGAATAGTCCACAAGGGACAAAACAGCTTTGATGTAATAATCTGAAATGATTTACGAGGAGCAACGTTCTTGAACAACTGCATCATATATTGAATAATGAGCTCAATCAACGGACACTGGTCGTTTATGCCCGTGGAATACAGCGATTTTGATATGATGGCGACGAGATTGACTACCGAATCCAGAGTTGGATGAAACACGTCAGAGAATCTCGTTGTAAGTTGGCGGAGTGTCGTGGCGATATCCCATAACATGGCTCCATCTGCTGATTGAAGTGCATCACATAGAGCATTGACGAACGATATCTGCTTCGAGATGGTCACGACCGGCGACCGTTCCAGCGCCGTGGCCAGTAGCTTCCAATGACGTTTACATCTCCTCGGCGCTGTTGATTTGCCGGCGATCTGCTCAAACGACCAGAGCATGATCTGTGTGATTTGATGATGGGACACATTGAGAAGTGATAACTGATTAACAGCCTCATCTATTGTCATAACACACTGGTCTTGCAACATAATCACGCACGATCACTGGAGAGAGATATTCCAGAAGACCCCTTTCACTGATGGTCCAGTGCCCCCCACAAACGAGAGTGTAACGGCAATACCGTCACGGACTCCGTGGGTCATCAAGCAACACCATCATCCTACAATGCGCAAGAGGCTTCAGTAATTGAAATGATGTTTCCAATCTGGGACGGCGTTTGGATAACGAACAACGATAAAGACTCCAGAGAAACAGCAATAAGTATTGCTTGGCAAAACAAGCCCAAACTACCTGAAACCGCTACCACAGTAACGGTGCAACAAGTATACCACATACTATAAAATACAGAACAAAACACAATAATACGCCGTCGTTGTCCTCCAGCTCCGAAACCTCATCCAATTGCATTGAGCAACGTTAATCACAAAGCATGGGATCTGGCAGGGTTCAATTAAGTTGTTCGGTTGCTGGATTGGATGGCGATGTTTATGAAGGCTTTTCACTCATGCGGGGCTTGGTAGCACTACACCGCAAATAAAATCCCAAGAGCATTTCCAACGCCCAAGCTTACCTGGATTTTTGCCACCCCAATAACGCAGGCGTTCGCAGTACATACTTAAACATGTGTCCTGCGGTTTTGGCCTTGTTTAAATGCGTTCGACGCCGAATTTTTGTGGATTACGACTTTGATGAAACCCGGTTCTCATCTTAATATGTAAGCATGGATTTGATTGACATGCTAGAGATTTCCGTCCAGCCAACGTTGAGAGAGGGTTTGAAGAAGGATAATTGAGTATATTTGAGAAGATCCTGCTTACGGCCCACGTTTCCCTGACAACGCTTTACCAGGACGTTTTTTCGAATCCTCTACGGTGTTATGAACTGGAACAGACGCTCTGTTTCATCAGAGTGTATTATCTCAATATTAAATTGCAAGAAAAAAGATATCAAACAGGCGTACTGATCATGAATAATGACTTAGGTGAGGCGAAGTACCTACCCGGTATTGTGGGCCATTCATTGGTCCTGTATTTTGGTACGATGGTTCAGGTCAACAATAAAAACGAATGCGACTCTCTCTCCTGCGGCATTCCCAGAACGAACCTGGTTCGACCAGGGTTCGAAAATCGATCAGATGGATCAATCCCAGGTCGACAAGGTCTAACGCCGGCTGAGGAGGACGTGACCAGCAAAGTTCACGGAGCTCCATTCGGAGTTGGATAGTGAGGTGGATGGAACGATTCGGTTCGTTTTGACATAAGATCAAGTACATAATAAGTTGAAATAATCCCTGTCGGCAACGAGGGTTTGCTTAATGGGGTCGCGAGTTTTAGCGGCGCCTCAAGGCAATACAGATGCGTTTTCCGGGGTATCATTTTGTTTTTTAAAGGGATTGGTGATTTCGCGTCTCTCCTCATTTTTAGCGAGAACGCACCCTCTGAGTTCTGTCCGAGCATGAGCGCCGATTACATGGCTCTTGATACGGCCCTCCCTGGTTCTTTGCCACGTGCAGGTTCGAGACAGCACTCAGGAGCTGATTACACGCGCCGGGATCGTCCCATGCCTCCGACGACATGATTGTCGTGCCTAAAATGGAATCACGAATCGGGCCAAAACGAGATGCGTCTGATGCGCATCGGCAGATATGGACAAGGGAGTTCCGGAAGGCAGTATCTTGAAATCAATATAAGCCATGAGCGATGGGCAAGTGAGTTGCGAAATTTATCGATATAGGCCACAAGCGAATCGGCTCATGCTCGGACAGAACTCAGAGGGTGCGTTCTCGCTGAATTCGCTTTTGGCCTATATCGATTACAAGTTATTGCATTTTGCAACTCATTGCTCATCGCTCATGGCTTATATTCATTTCAAGGTACTGCCTTCCGGAACTCCCTTGTCCATATCTGCCGATGGCGCATCAGACGCATCTCGTGTTGGCCCGATTCGTGATTACTTCTCAGGCATGGAACGATCCCGGCGCGTGTAATCAGCTCCTGAGTGCTGTCTCGAACCTGCACGTGGCAAAGAACCAGGGAGGGCCGTATCAAGAGCCATGTAATCGATATAGGCCATAAACGAATCGGCGCTCATGCTCGGACAGAACTTAGAGGGTGCGTTCTCGCTGAAAATGAGGAGAGACGCGAAATCACCAATCTTTTTAAAAAACAAAATGATACCCCGGGAAACGCATCCGTATTGCCTTGAGTTATTCGCCGCTAAAACTCGCGACCCCATTAAGCAAACCCTCGTTTCCGACGGGACAAGTCCATTCGGGACATGACGTCTCGAACTTTGCTGGCCACAACATCCTCCTCAGCCTGCGTTAGACCCTTCATGCGTGTAGCGATTGTTTGAGTTGCCGTCTCCCGCAATAGCCCCCTCGTCGACCTGGGATTAACCCATCCGATCGATTTTCGAAACCAGGGTCGTTTGGGAAATGAGTCGCATTAGCGTCGCATTCCTTTTTATTGTTGGCCTCAGCGGACTTGATTGGTTCGGCCACAATTGTTCACCCAAGAAAAGTTCACACAATTTCACTGAGAAGGCGGCAGTTTTATTGGTGGAGAAAGGCGTAGCTATCGCCGGGATCCGGTCAGGGGCACCTCGTTCGCCCCCAGTCGCTTTGCGAGAAGTTCGACTCCCATCTCCTGGAAAGTTCAGAGTCGTCGCCGGAACAGTGATCGTTCAGGCACCGCATGATCGGGCTGACCACAGAATAAAACACAATTTTTAGCGCCGGACAGAATCTCAGGCGGGATTCTGCTGCTGTTGTACAGGCCTCGTTGATAGAACGAACAACGAAAAGCTGCTCGCTTGGACGAGCGCGTTTCGCAGGCCGTTGCACCGCCGGATCTGCAGATGGAGGAGCCACAATACTATTTGCGGAATCTTCGTCGACCTGGTCGTTGGTTGCATCCCCGGCGGAACATAGTATTTCGAACCAGTCGATCCCGCTGATACGTGCCTATTATTTCTTACTATTAATACCGACACAATCATAATGCACTTCCTGCTCTTATCCCTGCAGTTTGTAACGGCCAATGTTTATATTTACGTTTGGTTAAACTTTCTTTCTCTAGAAAATGAGAGTTCTTATCGATTTCTAGCTCCGTTTTCTGTACCTCGCAAACGATGGGTTCTGACAAATTCAAGATACTTTCCAGTAATAGTGTCACCCCCGTATACAGCAATGATCGCTTCTGATGAAAATAGATTAAGGGGATATCCGTTTGGATCGCGTGCCTCCGCCATGGCATGATCTGTACTGTACATATTTTTGACATTATTTGGGAAACCCTGTAATGTCCATGTTTCGTAAACAGTTCGCCCATCAGTTTTGGAGGCGGAAACTCAATGTTACTGGAAAGGTCACTGATCCAAATTCGCACCTGAACAATGCTTCCGACCAAAGGGTTCCTGTTTTCAAGAAACATTCGAATCGAGAGCAGCATCTGTTCGGATCAGGAGTGTCTACTGATCCACCTGTTGACCACTTGACCGCCAAATCAAATTTTAACCGGAATTCGGATCCTGCCAGATGTGTTGATAGCCGTAATCATCGGGACACACAAGAGATCTACGAAGGTGCCGTTAAATCATCGTACGATAGAGGAATGCTGAATACAATGGGAGGGCACCCGGGTGGAGATAGACAACGAACCTCAAGCATTGGAAATATGGTGCGAAAATGGCATGACGAATTCGATAACGAAATAGCATTGAGAGAGCGAAAAATTACAGAAGAATACATGGCGGCAAAAGGCGTCCATACATTGCAGCCATCTGTCACAAGAACTCGGGCGCCGTCTCTCAATATTACAAATGTTTCATGTCTATTCGACACAATGATTTGATCAATTCTGACAACCTTTTCAATGTAGGGAATGGATATTGATGTCAGCCGAAACAGGCAGCTCCCGAGATTGTTGAACAGACCGGTGCTGGATACGATCAACACGAAAGGCTTATCCAACCAAACAACGTCGCGAGTATCTTCAGAACAGGTGGATAAAGTGATATTGGACTTTTTGAGGCAACCGATTATCACATAGGTGAATAAAATAACTCCCCGTTTGCTGCGAAAACTTGAGCGAAGCTGGTAAAGCCATGAGTAGCTCCGGGTCGTCGTGTCTGAATACGCACCAAGTTCTGAAGCAGCTTCGATTTCCCGAACTTCTGGTTCCTTATCGAAGTCCGGTTCTGGTATTGAATGGCAACGCTGCTACAGACCCAACATTGAAATCAGCAACGATTATACAGTGGGAGTGGACTGTAAGGTCGCGCTGTCACTGTCGTTACTGCACCTCCTTCATTCCTCATCACTTATTGGCAGCAGTTCCTGAGCACCATGAGATTGAGGCTCATGTGATGGCGACACTATCGTTTACAGCGTCGCAGGAACGCGTTCAGGAACTTATCGTGCAATTGCAACTAGTGCAAACTCAAACGCAATCCGTACCTGAACAGCCACCGCCGCCAATAGTTACTCCAGAACCAGAACCAGAACCTGTGGTTCGGAATATCGAAGAGAGTTTATGGACTGTTCTACCGCTTCGCTATCAGTCATTCTCAGAAAGAGTTGCCCTAGAACGCTCTGCCATTATCGATGCACAAGCTCTGGCAAAAGACACCAATTTTAACAGAGACCGTTTCAAGTTGGAACAGCTGAAATGTGAAGGGTTTTTTATACCAAAGGCTCCCGCCGTAGATCCAGATAATTTGGAAGTTGTTGCCGCTCGTATGATGCGAGAATCTGGGAAATCGGAGGATCAATACTCTGAGTTAACCATTGAACCCAATCCGTTGAGACAGACTTTACTCAGGGCATTGAAAGACGATTGCGATGGTAATGGGCGAATACCAACCAAGTTCGTCCGTCCTCTTCGTATCGTCGATTCCGATCACTGGTTAAGCATGACAATTGATCTTATTCGTATTCAGTTAAAAATGCATGACTTTTTTACCGAAGAAGATGCATTATCAGCACAAGTGGAGGAACTCTATGAAGAGTATCAGCAACGGCTAATCGTTGATTTGTATAAATACCACACGGATCAACTTCGGTCTTTGAGGGAGCTAGCACAACATCAAGCAGGTCTGGTGGCCGCCGCCGCCGATATCATCACAGTAACTTCAAAGAGAAGGCAGCTAGCCTCTACGCTTGAACAGATCATTACGTCCGAACGGTACAAAGATCAAGAGGAGATGGAAACCAGGAGCTTGTTCGCTCGTCTGTACGAAACCTGGCAAGAGTTGAAGGAATGGAGAATTAGGGAGGCACCTCGACTTGTTTCGACCACAGCGCCAAAGCCTTCGCACGGATATGCAGGAACGAGAATTAGGTTATTTGTACAGCAGTTCGAACAGGATTTGAGACAAGATGAAATCAATTGGGATTTTGATTTGAGGCAATCGGTGCAAATTCGTCAAGATCTTCATACTCTCCGCCAGCAAATATCTGCCGAATCCATGCAAGCACAATTCGACGTTGATCAAACAACGGCAGCAGTTCAGAAACAAATGAAATTTCATAGGAGACCTCCGGGGCAGCCGCAATACGAACCAATTCTGGACCGAACGTTGGTCATTACTCCCGATGATGATTGCTCCGTTTGGGAACAGCATCGGCGCCGGCAAATTAGAAATTGTCGAATGCATCTAGCTCTGGAGGTTAACGGGAAGAAGATATGCCAAACCAAATCAGAGTCTCTGGAATTCCCAGGATTCACTGTTCCACTGAATGTTTCCACTGAGCTCATGGTGTTGGATATACCCCAAGAAATTGTGATTCACATTTATCGGCATGAAGGCCTCATATATATCAGCAATCTTCTATCCAATATCTATGTTGCTGTGCCGCCTTTCGGTTCTGCTTCCTCGATTACCGAGTATTCGTTCGCTGGTTCATCGAAAATAGTCAACCGAGAAGGACGGTCTGACGAATTAGGGCTATGGGTCTCTTCGCCCAACGACCGGGTTGTCAAAGGCGATCTTGTTCTTTCTGTAGTGTGGAAGGACGAAGCCCGACCGCATGGAGTCTCTCAACATCATGATGTTTTGACCGAGCCAAAAAGACTTTCTGTAGAGCGATTGGTGACGGGCTCTTGGACGATGGACTTAGATCCCAACGATCCTCGCAATATCGAAATTCTTGAGCTCCAACGTCGCGCAGCTGCCCGACAAAAAAGTCAGCATTTCTACGCGTATGAACTTCCTGCCGAGCTAATACTGATTAATCCTGCTTTTTCCGTGAAGTCTGCTCGCCGCCGTGTCCTCAAAAACCGCAACATCAGACAGTTTTTCAATGAGGCGATCCCTTTAATTGACGACCACATTCCCGAGCACATGTTCGATGAAGATGAAGATAAAGCAGAAAGGGAACATATCCATCGTCATATCACTAATGTATCTGAGGTCGTAAAAGATGATGTGTTGCCAAGAATGACAATGGACGCCAGCTTCATGGAAGATCTTCTCGCTCCTCGCCGAAAGCTTCGACCTCGGCGAGAACATCGTACGGAAGCTGGAAGCCCATCATCGTGCTTTGCAGTAATTCAGATTATTCGTGGGCAAAACCTCCCCGTCAGAAGAAGCGCCAACCAGCAAGCGAAATCTCCGGTTCCAGTGTCGAACGAATATTGGAGAACGGACACAGATGGCGTCGATAGCGACGATTTGAATCTTCGGTTAAACCCTATCGTCGAAGTGTCGTTTCAACAAAATATGAAGGGCACCGGATCAGCATTAGGACCCCATCCAAGTTGGAATGAGACTTTATCGCTTCTGGTCACTCCGCCGAACAATAACTACTCTCCTGCTTCCATTTTGTCGATGCAAGATCACATCACATTGAACATTTTCGATTTGGTCTATCTTGAGGATTACGCCAAGGATTCTCGTCAAGTCAATACTCGTGTCAGACGAACCGAGAAGCGATGGTTGGGTCGCGTCTCGATCCCGATCGTGACAATCTACCTAAATCGCGTCATCGAAGGTCATCTGCGAGTTCAAACCCCATTGACCAATCTGGGATATGAAGCAATTGAGCCAGCTCGCCCTACGATCTTGTATATATTTGCTACAATGGACCCATTGCTAACCCTTCCGCCTCAGCTGCCTCCCGTTGAAGAATGGGCTCTCGAGTCACGCTTATGCCGTTATGCATCAGCATGGCTTGCTAGTATCAAATCCTTACCTCAATGTCGAAATCGCGAGATCATGGCATTGTCTCAAGACATAGCTGGTAATGCAGCGTTTCTTCCTCACTTCCTCGCTCCAATGCAAGCCCCTATACCTCTAGCCGAAGATGAATACGTTCGGTTCGTTTCGCGAATCCCTTTCATGCAAGACGTTCACCTTGGAGAAGGGTCTCCCCGAGACGTTTGGTGCAGCGCCGCTGATTTTATGGAATTATTAGCCGGTGATTGGGAAGAGCACGCGATCCTTCTAACAAACTATTTCCTGGCGAGCGAATCGATGTATCAGTCGGGTGTCTTCACATGGAGCAGCTACGTTGTCTTGGGGATGGCGATTCCTGAAGGGAGAACCTGTATGGTACTGCGAAATAAGATGATGCACGGTATAGTGAAGGAGAGCGAGTTTATCAATGCGGTGACAGGAGATAGGTATCCATCAACAGATCAACTATGCCCAATGGTCTCTGTAGGCTGTGTGTTCAATCACTGCAATATATGGGCCAATATCCAGGCCACAAGTCTCCCATCCAAAATATCGCTTCAACTTGATAATCCACAGTGTTGGAGGCCATTTTTTGATAAATCATTCCCCGAGTCCAACCAGTCGCCGTCCATATACCGAGACCCTCCTGTATATCGCTCCTGTCCCGATACTTATTATTTGTCGCGGGCTCAGGCTGTCGAGCGGATTATCGAGCAAAAGTTCATATCGTGGAGGAAATTACCCACATATTTCGATCATGGTATTAGCCAAATTTTGAGGGATACGCTTCAAGGGCTAGAGTTTGTAGCACAGGGCAGATCTGTCCAGTCTGACGATAAAGATATCGACAAGGTTCGCTCGCTATTTACCGGTATGTATGGGTATCCGATTAGTTTTCCTGATGCCGGTGATGATTCAGTAGTATCGAATTCAATGTCGAATCCCATTGTCCAAGCATTGTACGAAATGAAATTTCACGACAACGACAATAAGAACGTTCGTTTTGCGCGTGCTGTTCACATATATCCATATCCCAACGGAGTCGGATCTCTCTGGGTATATTTCGCTGCACTAGTCACAAATTATTGATTGGAACCGCTAATGGCATTTGCATATTTATCTAATGAACACCGTCTCGTTATCTCAGTTCAGCTAGTAACTCAAATTAGCTCTTCAAACGAATGTCGATGGATATGAATTTTTGAGATAACCTGATCCAACCTCTTGGACTATATGTTCTCCATGTTATCGGCTGCTGTTTGCCATGATGAACACATCTATACCAATCTTATAATAAGCACCATGAATGGTTTGACTATTCGAGCCGTAAACAACCTTCTGGGCATGGTGAAGCTGGATCCTCACGAAGGATTGGGCCAGTTTCTTAATGGTCTGTTGTTTACCTTCTTGAAACCGATCGAATTCACGAAACACTTCCTCGGTTATCTTAGCAAGTTGAACTTCGGATTCGGTTTCCGCTTTTAGCAAGTTAGATGTTTCCTCTATAATAAAAGTTGTCAACAACACTGATCGTTAATTTCTGAAAATTTCTCAAACCCTCCAACACTGCTATTTTTTCATCCGTCGACTTCCCTCTCATACTATCGAGTTTTTCTTTTCTTGATTTATATGCTTCAGCAGCTCGTTGGACAGCATTTGACGCATCAGAACGTGCTGAAAAGAGTAAGATACCGATCGCATCATGTTTTTTGAAGCAAAAACTCACCTCGCAAAGCGTCCTCGACCGCATGGATTATTTCTATCAGGTCTTTGAGCGGTTCTTTGAATTCTCTTGATTCTTTATCTAGTCGATCCGATGTTAATACCGATACGCGATCTGCGCTTAGACCTGTTAAAAAACAATCGAAATGAGGTCAAAGACTCTCACACTAGAACATCCTGACCGATCTGGTTCAAACACCCTCCAGAAACACTCTGGCCTTTTTGGGTTTCGGTATCGGCGAATATGGTCAGAGATAAACCGAAATCAGACCACAGTTGAACTGCATCTATAAGCGCATTGGTGAATCTCTGGGTACTTCAATCGCAAAAAATGCAGAAACACCTTTATGAAATCCTGACAAAGGCTGGTAGGCCCTCATGCAATTATTGGCATGTTTTAAAGATAAGGATACAGATTCCGCAATTGTATCAATGCGAATATCATCGTTAGTTTTAAAAGATTGTGACGATGGGCCTAATATCGAGCCTTGAACCTGAACAAAAACAGGTTGAGATCTTGAAAAGACACGAATTTTTCCTCGTACAGATTGGATTTTCTGATTTACAAAATTCAGCCAAGTTGCTGACGATAAGGCAGTATCTGATGCAGACCCAGCTGCTTTCACAGCAGTGAACTCCTGTACAACAATACACAGATGATCACTCAGTTCATCTGTTCGACGTTATCCAATGTTCACGAACCGTGTCATTTGACATTAGAAATACAGCCAACGACGAGCATTCTTTCAGATTGGAATGCGCTATGACGCCTTCCAAGAATATATTCAGGCCCCTCAGCCGTTTTTCTATGAATCTTGGTTTCATCGCTCCTAAAATCAACGACGTGTCATTTTCGTGTCAATGAACGTTCAAGCACTGATCCCAAATACCGAGTACTGTACGAGGAGGCAATGTTGGAACAATTGAGCCAGGGCATTTGGCTAATAGTTCATCACGTAACCAAGAAAAATCAGAGAATCGCCTGCGAACCTGGTAATGGCGAGGCGATCCATTCTCACACTGTCTCTGTTCATCACGAACAAGGATTCAACAACAGGGTCAGAACGATCATTCGCAATGTCCAACCTTGGATTCGATCTGGTAAAAGATCACCTTCGCCGATCCTTGTTTCTGTGGGTCGGATACCTTCGCTGCAATCACGCCAGGTTCTATAACCTGAACATAACGAATGCATTACCGCTGAACCGAGTCGTGAAATGAGACAGGATCATGAACGGTGCCGAACCTGTTGAGACGATGGTAATTCCTGCTCGCATTCAGGCGAATCCCTCAAATCTATCTCCTCAGACGCCAGATCGGCCATCGCAATGGACCTGCGACCAGATTCTGAGTAAGATACGTTCTCTTAATTCGGACTCCCTGAAATTGATAATTTCTCGGACGATTTGATAGTTTTATCCGGTCATGAACGGCGGAGACTCGTACTTTATGGGCAATCAGGTTTTCACTTATGGACGTTATTGCCGATCATCGCCAAATATAATCGCAAGTGCTGGACGATGATTCAGGGTTGATGAGCCAGTTAACCGATGACGCGATGGATGAATTGACTGTCGAGACTGGGGTGACCGGGACGATCGCCATCTAATGCTGATTGTGTTTTAACCATTGATAGACCAGCCCTGAATCTTCATTGGGGAATGATTCGTGTGTTATGAAGTCGAAAACTAGGATTGGGCGACGAGAACGATAAGAAACCTTCATCAAAACTTCAGCATTCATTTTAAAGCAACGAGTTTTATATTTTTTGATAAACAACTGATGTTTTTGAGTGAATGAGCCCAATGGCTGTCTTTGGTTGGTCGTGAAATGAAACTCCCTTGGTTGTATATTCAATACACTACCTCCATCCCAATTACCCACAAGCATATGGTCACACTTGGACAAACACTTCAAAACGGCAGTTTCTGCCAGGTCAAATGAGCAGAACATACCATTGTTAGACGACATTATCACCATCATCATTGAACGTGGGCGATTTGAAGATCAACCTGGTATCCGCTACCGCCCCCTACCACACCTGTATCGCTAAACCCCACAGTGGTGTTGGCGGGTAGTGTACATTGATGCACTGTCCTCTACACTAGCAAGTGTCCAACTGTATACACTGGTGCCTGTCTAATATACACCTTCTCCTCATCGAATAAGTTATCGTTTGGCGGATTACACGGTTCGAACCAATTAATCAACTCCCAGAACTGATTTGATTCACATCATTGGGTTCTCCCTCGTGATTATAAACTGCAGTGTTTGCAGACAAAACCTATATTTGTGTGCTGAGACGCTTCGTCATTGACAAAGAGTACCATGGAGAAGCAATTGAGTTCTTCTAACACTCCTGGACGGAAGGCCCGTACACCGTTTAAATCTAAACCTACAGGCAATACACCTTTTGCCGACCGATTCATTCCAGTCAGGTCGAACTTAGATCAAGACTTACAAGTGCATGCGTTGCAGCAAACTGCCAGAGTATTTATCATTGCATTGATTTCGACCCGCACATGTTCTCATGGCAAATTTCTAGGTTTCAAAAGAGAACTGGCAACCTCTTCCTGATGGAGAATCTGTTTCAGTAGAGCGGTTGGAACCCCATCTGTTATTGATTGGTCCATGGTCTTTGACTGACGGGAATTTCTAGATTTCAAAATCATCTGACCGGATCTTTATTCCCCGACACCTGTTCCAACGGCAATGATCCTTCAAAATTCGGCATGCGTATCTTGTCCTTCAGGCAAAAGGCACCACAACCTCCTTTAGAACATCAGAACAATCTTAGAGTTCTTTATACACAGAATCGGTTAATGATGCCGGGATCTGGAATACCTCAAGGTCAGACATTCCCTTTTTTTTTCTACAACATCTGGACTTAGTTATTATGGAAGTTCGTCGCCATCGATTTGTATCTTCTTCAGCGGAAAGGGTGCTCGACGCTCCTGATCTCTTAGATGACTATTATGTCAATCTTCTTGAATGGTTTGTCGTAGCGACAATGCTCACCAGAATTGCGCTGAATAGGAGCTTGAATTAGGTCGTCAAAAGATTTTCTGGCAGTTGGACTTGGTCAATCGCTTTACCTTTGGGATGCGAAGTCTGGCAACATCGAGTTGCTTATGGAAACTGTGGAGAATGAGGTATTGCTCGGTGATATCACTCTGATGCCAATGTTTACCCCTTTCTAGGACTATATCACATCTGTTTCCTGGATGTCGTCTGGAACACATCTCGCGATCGGGACCACCTCGAAGCAAGTTCAGCTATGGGACGTTCAGAACAAGAAAAAAGTCAGAGTAATGAAGGGCCATCAAGGCAGGGTCTGCTCATTAGCTTGGAATAAGTAAGCATATAATGGGGCGTAATCAACGAAGCTTAATCTGTGAGTAGGCATATTCTCTCTAGTGGCTCCAGAGACTCCAACATTTTTAATCACGACGTTCGGGTTAGCGAACACCATATATCTACATTTTCTGGACACAGTCTAGAGGTATTCAAGTTGTATTTGCACACAAATCTTTTCTGATTTTCTTTTTCCAACAAAGGTTTGTGGCCTGGCATGGAGCCCTGATGGTACCCAATTAGCTTCGGGAGGAAATGATAATTTATGCAATATCTGGGAAATCAACCAAGCTTCACAGCCGCGCCACGTCTTTACCGATCATACAGCAGCGGTCAAGGTCAGTTATCGATTCGCCATTGGGTAAATTTCAGTAGTAAACTATCGTCATTAGGCACTTGCGTGGTCTCCACATAGTCGTCATCTGCTGTCGACCGGAGGCGGTACTTCTGATAGACATATTCGTTTTTGGAACACTACAACTGGAGCTTGCCTAAATCATATTGATACCAACTCACAGGTATTCATTACTGTCAACACGATAAGATTAGATAGATTGACGGGTTTAGGTCTGCGGCCTGGTGTGGAACCCTCATGAGAACGAGATACTTTCTGCTCACGGATTCTCCAAGAATCAGCTAACTCTCTGGAAATATCCTTCACTAGGTTTGGATGCTTCTTCAATTTGACATCAAAATACGCTGAATTTTCATACTAGGTCGAGTGACTGATTTAATTGGACACACATCCAGGGTTCTCCATCTTGCACTCTCCAGTGATGGAACGACTGTGTGCTCCGCCGCAGCCGACGAGACCTTGAGATTTTGGAAAGTTTTCGAGCCAGTGAAGCCCAACGTCAAAGGGCTGTCCGCCAAGCGCTCTGATCAGAAACCGGAAAGAAAATTGAACAGCATGAGCATTCGCTAGAAAGATCAATAAAAAATGTCAAATGTTATCAATCGAGCTGCATTGACCAAACATGCCCACGCAGGCCAAACTTAGGGGGTGGAGTCGGGATAAGTGTATATAAAGTGACATGGAGCGGAGCTGGAACTTGATCGACAGCGTCATTAGTGCAATCTCGACCGTGATCTGCTCCAATGTTCGGGTTGGCGGCGCTCGATAATCAGATCGGGCCACGGCAATCAGTGCTGCCGTTGCTCATTGAGGTGAAGGAACTTCTGCAGCAAAACCTCTATACTAGCGCGGCGCTACTTGGCCAGTTCCTGGTTAGTCAAGCCAAAGGGCAACCACTAGCAAGCACCGAAGATGCACGACTTGAGCAAATCGGTCGGCAGTCTTAGATTTGAATTTATATTGCAAGTTGCTGAGTATTCTCGTTTGTTAGAGGCTACAGTTTTACTGGGGGATTCATTTCATGGTCTAAAAGAATACCAAAGAGCTATTGGCAAGTACGAGGGGGCTCTTCAATTGAATCAGCTATATCGGACTATACCGTCAAACGATAATAGATCACTCATCGCCGACTCTATTCGAATGAAAATAGCTCTGTCCTTAATCAATCTTGGTGCGGACCATGACAAAGGTGCGATTGACGTTCTCGAAGCCATAAGTCAGAAGAGTTTGCAATGCCATCAATTGCTGGCATCGCTTTACCAGAAAGCAGGAAGGACCAAAGCCGCTATTTTGGAGTATCGGAAAGTTTTGGAGGGAAATCCAATGGCCATATCTGCCGCCATCGCTTTAATCAAAGTCAGTGCCATTTTCAGTTTCGTCATGTCCATAATAAGTCTGAAAACAGTTTCAATCAGCTAGGTGTTGATTCATCTACCGTTTCGGCACCATACAAGAAAAGCACTCATCAATGGATCAGCAACCTATTAGATGCCCATGGCAAATCCGCCCTTCACGAACATCGCTCAGCGTTAGCGACGTTCTCAATGCTCTCACTACGATTTCCTAACAATTATAATTTGCTGATACACAAAGCCAGCACTCAATTGCATTTATCGGATGCTGATGACGCCCGCACAACTTTCAGTCTCGCGCATCAGTGTGACCCTTACGCTTTAGAATTCATGGATATGTATGCTTGGGTTCTCCGAATGAGGAGTCAGGCATCTGAGCTCGGTATTTTCTTCGTGTCTTGAATTTACTGCTGAGTTGACTGCAATGCTCAGGATCCATTACACAGACTTTGTTAAATCTAGATCAATCGAGACCTGAGCCGTGGGTGGCTGTCGCATTATATTGCGATCAACGGGGAGATCGAGAAAGGGGTATGGAAAACTGTTTTCAAATAATTGTGGATGCTCAATTTTGACTGTCATTGCAGCTATCAAGTTCTTGGATAAGGCGATTTCTCTGGCTCCTCGACATATTGCTGCATATCTAGTCAAGGGATTCATCTCTCTTGCTATGGGCAGCGCTGAAGCGGCAGTACAAGCTTATAAACAAGCTCATCAGATCGATTGGCGTGAACTTGATGCATATACGGGATTGGTGGAAAGCTATTTGGCATTGCCGCAATTCAATGATGCATTATTCATCGCTAAGGCCGCCATTCAGGCACTTCCTAGAAACGCCAGGGCATTAACTCTCTTTGGTACCGTGCTTTCACGAACTCCTGAAGGTCGCGAAAAAGCGGGCAAAGCTTTCATGAAGGCACTGTCAATCGATCCGAAGTGTATTGACGCGGTACTTGCTCTAGTCAAATTGTGCATTGCACAAAAGCAGTTTCCGGAAGCTATTGCTTTGTTAGAGCAGCATCTCGCTCACCATCCAACTGACGTTATGCACACAAAACTTGCAGGAGTTTATGCTCAAAGTGGCAACATTGATCGCGCCCTCATTCATTATCATACCGCGCTGAGTCTCACGCCTGAATCACGCTCTGCCCTTTCTGGAATAGAGCGACTTGAGGCCAGTTTAAAAGATCATATGCAATCCTTTAATACTGAAGAATCATTCGGTGAATCTGATTTCGAACCAGTTTACCAATAATTATATATTTGACATTGTATTTTCATATTTATCTCAAATATTAACAGTATAGATTTTGTCTGGGTTTATTTTGGAATTGCGTGCTCGGCTATAATTTCGAGTCCGTTAATGGCATAACGACTACAGCATTAATGATCGGCATTGACGAGTTGGGAGCGCAAACTATAATCCTAATCTCTCTCGCCGACTCTAATGTGCTTGTTGATGCGATTACAGTGATATCTGTATGAAAGTTCACGGATGGCACGATAATCGGGATATTCATGCAGGATTTATCAGTTGAATACAATTTCTGGTCAAAATATAAGCTTACTGGAACGTTGAATAATGCAGCATTGCTGTTATTCTTGAATGTCAACCTTATTTTGAACTTAGGGCCCATACCCAGTACTTGGACGCTTAGGCGAAGATTGGACCCAACATTTGATATGGTCCCTTGCCCTTTAGTGATTACTTTGATGAATTCCCGAGCTGTTGAAAGTCGCAAGAGGGCAAGGTCGCGCTGAAATACTAAGTGCATTTTGGCAGCATTTTCTCTCTCGCGATTCATTTGATCGACATATAATTGAGTTCGCTTGGGAATTTGCAACAGATGATCTTGTTCAACTGATGATCCTCCGTTGTTCCCAGCTGTTGGTTTAGAATCTAGTTGAGCCTGCCTTTGTAATATTTTTACGACGATGGATCCAGATACCGTGACCATGATCAAGGTCGCATCTTCTCTACCGCATTGACCAAACTTCATAGATACAACTGCAGAGCCTGCGCTGACAGAAGCCAGCACTTGGTTGCCATCGTAGAGACGTACCTTTTTAGCAAATCAGAATATTTTTTTTAACACGATTCAGTGGTGCAAACCGACCTCCCCATTGCTAAGAGCAATCATTGCACCGTGCAGTACAGATGCGCGTTTCAATTGGAATTTAGAAAACGCAGTGATAGTATGGGGAAGCTGGACGGTGAAAGTCAGGCTACCTTTCACATTATATCCATAAAATGCATCATTCATGCATGCAACGAGGACGTGCTTCGCAAATACAAGCACGCCGCACACTTCACTCTCAGTCTCGATGACGTTGCCCGCCGTTTTTCCGTTCTTGATTGAATAAACTCGACAGTTGCGACATCCAACCACAATGCGATAATTTACGTCAAAAACCCCGGATGTGTCTAAAAAGGCGGGAACGCTTCCAATGTCGATCTGACCGGTCATTGTTTGAGAACAACATTCAACATTTTTAAAGTTATGTACCTGCTTGGCAATTTTCATTGCGGTTTGGGTCAGAATGATGATGTGCCCTGATTCTGTGCCAAGTATGGCAAGACTTACCGCCCGCTCCTCTTCTGATGATTTGTTCAACGACGACATGCACGTTATTGGAGACGAATCTTGTAAGGAAGTTTCTTTAACAGACCGGACATACGAACTACGAGCTGATGGATTATCGAATTGTAGCAACCGTTTGGAGCGCGAACAAAGATTTGTTCCATTATGCGATAATATTGATAATTCATTTGCAGCAGAGTCAGCAGTTACTGAATCATTCTGTAGACGCATCCATATATCTGCTTCTTCAACAGATGGATCAATCGGCGGCACGATGAACTTATAAAACGGCCTGTTTCTAGCGTCATTGTTTGTTCAATGTTTGAGTTTTAAAAAGAAACTTGCCTCAGATTCCTATATATATAAAGGGTGGGCCCCGATGCAATCGCTATCATAGGAATCTGTGGAGTCCCAACTTCATGATAAAGAGCCTCGATTGCTGTGGGTTCGTCGAGGAGGGACATTTCCGATATGATGGTCTTCCCCTTAAAAACCCTCAACAAACGGTTGCTTTGGGCGATCATGATCTTGAAATCTCCATCCCCTGTTAGGTCTGCGGTTATCAAACAACCAGGAGATATGCGAACATTTGCCAGAGGATCTTCCCATGCGTTGAGCCACGTTTTTTGCGCCGTTTGCGCATTCTAAAATGATGTTGAAAAATCGTTTGAAATTTTGGCTTGCTACATACGGAGCCTATAGTCAAGGACTGTTTCTTTGGCAAGCTGTGATTGCCGTACAGATCGGTTTGTTCCGCGATCGTTTTACCTCCTTCCTGACTGGATCTCACCTGTGTGTCCGACATACGGTTCTGGAAACGTCTTTGCAGAAGGAGTTGAATAATGACAACTTCTCGTGTAGAGCTATAGACAAGAGAGGCCGCATCGCTACAGGTTATGGGTTACGAAACATATACACACTGCTATACGATTCATCCCTCAGATTCACATCCGCGTCCACAGAGCACCGCGTCTGCAACAATACCAATTTTAATCGAAGCGGTTGAATGCCACATGAGGTTTATTATGAATAGCATCCCATATTAAAGACAATACTAAAATTCAACACAATTTATACACAGTAGATCCATTGTTCATCAATCGTTTTCGGATGTGATACCAAGCGACTTTCGTAAGCGAAATCGACGGACACGTTCACGAACGCCTGCCCGGATCTTTTCCAACCTTAGCTGTTTATCGGATTCAGGAAGAGATTGTAAACGCTCTCTTTGTCTGAGAATATATATGAAAACACGCAAAGAGGAAATGCAAACGTCCTACATTATTCGGTACTTCCTCATGTACTCTCGTTTGTATATTGCATCGGTCTTGGATAAGTTATTTTCTGCCTTCATAACAGCCCCACCGCCAGAAATTTGGGAAGGCGCCGGTATAGATTCCGACATAGACATGCTAGCTTCTATGCTTGAGGCATCTCCTCTTGTCTTTTGATTGGTTTGATGATTACATCTTGCCACCGTCCGCAATGTTGACTTGGTTGCCCTTTTCCCGGGCTGATCAACGACAAGTTTAGGGTTGTGTTGAACTGCTTTTTGAGTAGGCATGCATCGTTTCCGACGAGATCTTCGAAGTTCCCTGGCTTCCTCGCTGCTGGTATTTGACAGTGCGGCAACCGAACACACCATAATGTAACCGACCTGATTAAAGTGAAATCATACTCGAGCGTTATGGCTTGTTATTGCTTTGATAAAGTGGGTTACACTATGTAACGACAGTATCTTAAGTTCCTAACTCTATGCCAGGTAACAGAGTAATACGGTGACTGTTATTCGAGGGTCACTGACTGGGCATCACTTCACTCCTGGCTTCGTTACCTCGCATCAGGCCGGCAGCACTCCACATGATGCGCCAGGCCCAAGATCATTCAATCACCCAGTGCTACGCCTGATATTAGAGCACCATTCATGAGGAACACGGTTTCAAATAAGCTCTTTGCTTTGGATGGAGTTTGCCTATGCTGTTCTGTTTGACATTACTGTGAATGGCCAAGCAACTTAGTTTAATTAGTAGTTATGAAGGTTTTTCCCATGCAGTTGTTCGATGACCTCAGGCTGGACCTCCGAAGTACAATATGGGCATTTTGCTGCACATGTGGATATTACGCTGTCGCAGAATGGGCAAGTTCGTTGACTTAATCGAATCTCGGCAAAGGTCGAATTGTACACTGCATGGCCATTCATATCACAATCCATGTGGGGAGCAGTTTGTTTTTCATTACCGTTGGCGACAATATATACTGCTAAGATAAGTATGGAAGCATTTAAACATGCCTGGAAGAATGCACCCCAATTCCTGCAATGCAATTGGAAAACAACAAAAATGGAAGAGTTTGTATACTTACAATGTCACAGCCCCTGCTTTGGCCGCTATCACAAATGGAATACTCTTAAAACTGATAGGATACAAAGCTGAGAAACAACTGACCCATTTCCACCGAATCATAAGAGCATATGGTAGCAGGCGGTCCACATTGGAGAACGATAAACATATTTTTCAACATTCCTTCTATGGCTACACTATTCGTGTCATTCACTCCGAAACAGTATTTGGTTGTATGGTCATACGCAAAAAGAACGAAACAGTCGGGGCAACAAGGTTATCAGCGAGGGATTTGACTAAGCTTGAAAAACACCCAGCGACAACCTAACACGACAGTAAAGGCACTTTCTATCATTGTACTCAACAATATTTACCAAACCCATACTCATATCGAAAACCTTCCCCGTGCCAACCAATTTGAGTAAGCCACCAAAAAACGACGCCACCCGGCGATGCGCCTTTTGTTCAAAGGAGCCATCAACACCCCTCATGAGAGTGTGTTCCTTCAGCAATTCCTGGGCGATCTCAATCGGTCGTAAGTATCATAAGCAGACTGTGCATTTACGCAATTATTTTTGTATTTTAATGTCGTGAAGATGACTAAAATTCATTCCCTTCACTCGGAGCTGCTTGCCTTGTTTCCTCGGTATCGCCAAGCCTATGAAAAGGTATGGAATATCAAACGATTGACCAATTTGAAAATGGTGATAATCCTACGAAGGTAAGATTGAGTCTTGAGGATTGCCAGTCTGAATCCCGGGCATATCACCAGTAAAATTGGTGATAGTGGATCGCTTCCGATGAATCGGCGGAGACACACCCTTTGAGGCTATTATCGATTCGTACATATTGTGCGCTTGTCGAGATTGAAGATAATTCATCCACAGTTGATTATTTGTTTTGTTTTGGAGATATCTCTCGAATGCTCCGGTTCTCATAGTAGCTAAAACTTCGTTTTGGGCTGCTTTGAATACCAACATATCAATTGGCTTCCATTTCTGTACTGGGTCCAATGATTGCGACTTTTCATGCACCACTTCAATTTTGATACCAGCAATACTGACTCGGCGCTTGAAGGTAAGCTGTGAATAAAAATCACTCATAGTTTCGGGCAGGAAAATTCCGATCTACCAGCCGCCTATCAGACCGTAATTATAACTCAAATCGTATAGACTTACAGGGGCATTTGGCGCTAAATACATCTAGAAAGTAGAACGTTTTAGTCATCAGCAGAAGAATCGAAGTTGCTTACTTGATAAATTGCGTCAGCGGCTTCAGCGACATCGGTGTCGGTAGAAGTAGGAGCCACTCGGCATAAGTCATTAATTGCTTTCCAAAATAACAAATTTTCTGAAAACGACCAAACAATTTAGTTGTCAATAAGAAGTTTGAATCATACCATTGGACGTACCGACACAGAGCTCCTTCTGAAGATACTCTCGAAAAGAGGAGAACCCTTCAGCAGTGGAGAGAAATCCTTCGAATATCAAATGAGCATCCGGCACATCAACACGACGGTGGCGACGTTGAGTGCTCTTCAACTCTTTCACGATAGGTTGAGTAACCAGGAGCATGAAACCACCGGGAGCGAAAAACATGATCAATAGGAGCTCGCTGAGGTGCCAACCAGGTTTGAGATCTCGATCGACGAAATTTTCAATGATCCAAAGCAAAGCGAACGAGATCAACGAATATATTGTAACATGCATAACATTTCGCTTTAGACCGAGCTCGTCGACGAACACTCGTAGACGAAATATTAAAATCAATACGACGATGAGGAATAACGCGGTCTTTACTGAACCGAGTAAGCTGAGTCGATAACATGTGATATCATTCATCCTGCGACATTCAACAGTATCCACGAGGTATGAATCATCAGATTCAGTGATTATGATTAGGACGCAAACACTCATGACGGCAAAACTCATGAATATAACGATCAGAGAAAACTTAAGTGAAAGGGTGAATTTGCACCAATCGATCCATTTGATCATCTCTGAAACGGCTTTATCCTTCTCGACATCGGTCAACTGCAATGATTCTCCCAACTGGCCAATACCAATCCTCTTCTTATTCATGTTGAATATCGCTGACAGTGAAAGAACAATAATAGCCAAACACGACTGGACAATGTCATTGAAGGTAATCTTGGCAATCATACCGGTGATTCCAACCCATCGATAACTCAAAGGTAAGGCATGCAGGACGCATGAGATTATCATGTCGAGAAGATAAGATATGCTAACGATCATGAGAATGTCTGGCCGGCGACACCTTACAGCATGAAGATTCCTCGACCTAACAAGTATGATGATGCTTGGCACTAAATATGCAATCGAAGCAGCTAATGAGAATAAATACACGAATTGGTATGCTTCCATGCGAAATAAACTTGGAATATCAAGCGTATCACTTCTGAAAGCGAAGATGGGCTTGTACACGGTTGGATCAGGCTGAAAAATATCTAGTTGTTATTAGTTGGGGACACGTCTTTAGGGAATTTGTGCAGGATTTGTCGGCCGTCCATACCGTGTAAAAAAAAAGGCGATTTTCATATACCGTGCAGGTAACGGAGACGAAACCTCAGAGAAAACAGCAACAATAGTATTGACCTCTTTATCATCATTTGAGCTGGACGGAGTCATTCAAAATTTGCACGCGTAGCACGCTCAACTGGAGAACCCGTTGAATACTGACCGTAATTCAATCGAATGCATCCCTGGGATTTCTCCGGAAATGTTCCAAAGGCAAGGGAGCCAGCGCCAACGTAAACACGAGCTGGTTCTGGAACCTTCTCTATATATTTCTACAAGGTTGAATTCACAGTGATATTTTGTCAACCATTCTTTCTGTTATAAAAAATCCGGTCGACTACTGAAGCAGCTTCCGTGCCACAGCCAAAGATTAACACCGGCTAGGCCACAAACCTCTGTTTTCAAGAATCTGATGAACCATTTACTGGACGCCATCTATCATTTGAAGATTGTGCTCCGTTGACAAACCAGCCGCTCTTGAGATTCTTTACGTTCATGCCTCTATGTGATGAATTGATTGGGTTTACAGTCAAAGCATCAGGAGATGCTGGATCCTAACGCGTTGCTTGCATTTGATATTTTAGCTAATCATAATGCGTTTGATCCTGATGCTTTGATTATCAACCGCCTCAATTTATAAAATGGAGGACAGACCGTCAAAAATCTGAGAAGCAGCTGTTTCGTCAATAACGGTATATGCAGATTGGGAACGTTATGATAATCGCCTGCTTTGCAACACTATTCTTTCAGTCTTTACAAAACGATTCCTGGGATTTGTTGTGGACTTGATCTGTCGACGCTATAACTCAGCATCAGTAAATGCATGAATTGCGGCCCTGCTCTAATCTGCCATTTTTGCCAAACACGACAAAACGGATCATACCCAGAACATTCTGATGCGGAAACCGATAATTGGTTTGGAAAATTCCAGACCTGTTCTTTACAGTCGGGCTCAGCCAGTCCAAGGACTGTCCAAGGGCATTTGGTGAAGAGGCTGCAGTCACAAATGTACAGTACTGTAAGACCGCAACCCGTTGTCCGAACTTGACTTTGGCCACGGATTTCTTCTACAGCACGGGTTTTCCCGGCACATTCCGAAAGGGTTGAGAAGGTTCCAAACCGCATTGAGAATTCGGGTCAGACTTTGGTAAAGGCCGTAGACTGAAACTGGTCGGAGCGGATATACCGCATTCTTCATTCCGAACTTGATCATCTATTGTCAACAACACAAGCTACCACAAACATGTCTGAGAAAAAGGTTTCCGGACCGGCCATCGGTATCGACTTGGGCACAACCTACTCTTGTGTCGGGTGCTGGAAGAACGGCGCCGTCGAAATCATCGCCAACGACCAGGGAAACCGTACCACCCCGTCGTACGTCGCTTTCACCGACTGTGAGCGTTTGATTGGTGAGGCTGCCAAGAACCAGGCTGCTCGTAACCCAGAAAACACCATTTTCGATGCCAAGCGTCTTATCGGCCGCAAGTTCAAGGATGACATTGTCCAGTCTGACATGAAGCTATGGCCATTTAAGGTCGTCGAGATGGACTCTGGTCGCCCAGCCATCCGTGTCACCTACAAGAACGAAGTGCAAACCTTCTACCCTGAAGAAGTTTCGTCCATGGTCCTGTCCAAGATGAAGGAGACTGCTGAAGCCTACCTCGGCGAGACTGTCAACCATGCCGTCATCACTGTTCCTGCCTACTTCAACGACTCGCAGCGCCAGGCTACCAAGGACGCTGGTATGATCGCCGGACTCAACGTCCTCCGTATCATCAACGAGCCCACCGCCGCTGCTATTGCCTATGGTCTAGACAAGAACTCCAAGACTGAGATGAATGTTTTGATTTTCGATCTTGGTGGTGGTACGTTTGATGTGTCGATCCTCACTATTGAAGATGGTATCTTTGAAGTCAAGGCCACTGCTGGTGACACCCATCTTGGTGGAGAAGATTTCGACAACCGTCTGGTCCAGCACTTCGCCGAGGAGTTCAAGCGTAAGACCAAGAAGGATGTCCATGGCAACCACCGTGCTCTTCGCCGTCTTCGTACTCAGTGCGAACGTGCCAAGCGCATTTTGTCTTCATCTACCCAGGCTGCCGTCGAAATCGATTCCCTCGTTGACGGTATTGACTTCAACTCTTCCATCACTCGTGCTCGTTTCGAAGCTCTCTGTGCCGACTACTTCAAGGATACCCAGATCCCAGTTGAGAAGGTTCTTCGTGATTCTAAATTCAGCAAGGGCGACATCGATGAGATTGTCCTGGTTGGTGGTTCCACCCGTATCCCCAAGGTTCAGGAGATGATCAAGGAATTCTTCAACAACAAGGAACTGTGCAAGTCGATCAACCCAGATGAAGCCGTTGCCTGTGGTGCGTCCGTGCAGGCCGCCATTCTCAGCGGTGACTCAAGCGAAGAAACTTCCAAGATTTTGCTGCTTGATGTTTCTCCTCTGTCCCTCGGAATTGAAACCGCTGGAGGTGTCATGACCAACTTGATCCCACGTAACACCACTGTTCCATGCAAGAAGCAGCAGATCTTCTCAACCTACGCTGATAACCAGCCTGGTGTATTGATTCAAGTCTTCGAAGGAGAACGCCCATTGACCAAGGATAACAACATTCTGGGCAAGTTCGAACTCTCCGGAATTCCTCCAGCTCCCCGTGGTGTTCCCCAGATTGAAGTCACCTTTGACGTTGACGCCAACGGTATCCTGAATGTCAGCGCTGAGGACAAGTCCACTGGAAAGAAACAGAAGATCACGATCACCAACGACAAGGGCCGTCTCAACAAAGAGGACATTGAAGCCATGATTCGCGACGCTGAGAAGTACAAGAACGAGGACGCTCAGCTTCGCAAGAAGGTCGAGGCTCGCAACGGTCTTGAGAACTACGCTTACTCGATGAGGAACTCCGTTGACGACGAGAAGCTCAAGGACAAGATCTCCGACGAAGACAAGTCCAAGATCTCAACTGCCGTCACCGATGCTTTGAAATGGATCGAGACTCACTCCGAGTCCGAAATCGAAGAGTTCGAAGCCAAGCAGAAGGAGTTGGAGGCTATTTGCAACCCGATCTTGACCAAGGTTTACCAATCTGCTGGCGCTGAAGGCGGTATGCCATCTGGAATGCCCGGAGGTATGCCCGATTTCGGTCAAGCAGCTGGATCCAAGCCCTCCGGTCCAGGCCCGAAGATCGAAGAAGTCGACTAAACTGTGACAGTTCCTTTCCAGCAAACTATTGATCGACAACAGTAATAAACACATAGCGGTCGAATTATTATTTCCTTACTCGTTGTTTGCGGTTCATTCAACATTGTAGCTTTTGTCAACGATTTTCATGATTAATACATCCATGAAATCTCGGTTGGTTCAGCCCTGTTAAAGTGCCAATCTCTGCACCCAACGCGCGAATTGCCGGTTGTTTCCTTCATAACCACTGAATGTATTAGCCGCCTTACTTCGCTATTGCCTACAGCAAAGAAGTATTGTGCTCTTCATTAACTATGTTTATTCCTTCTGAATCCCCAGCGCTGTATTGCTGCAAGAACTTCATCCTGTGACATTTGCCCGTTCCGTTATTGTGGATTTCAAGCCGATCATACTTGTTTAGTTTATGCATAATGCTTTCATCCAATAAATGGATACCATCGATCATGATTGGCTATTATTGCTCTTTCCTTATCGACGATATCTACGTTGGCTCACGATTGGTCGACTAGATCAAGCATTTGGTATGGGCCGATAACGAAAAAGAGCAAGCTGTTATGGACGTTATGAAATGGATCTAACTTTTTCGCCTTCAAGAATTATACCTTCTACAATCATCGGTTTGGCAACAATAAAGTACTTGGGCCTATTGATCAAATACCTTTTTCAATAGCGTCGGAAAGAAATTGAATATATCAAATCACGTGCTGATGATTATTGTTGCCGCACAGGGTTTTATGTTCTGACTCGAAATCTGACAATTGAAATAACAAGAACGGCAGTCAACGCATTCTCTGCCCACAAGTGATGTACCTGAGGTGGAGGTTTGCTTGGTTTTCGAGAGCATTTGTAGAAGTCTGCGTTGGTAAGTTTTCTCGAAGCGGCAACCCTTAATGCAATGCCAAAAACGTCACATTAAGAACACCAGCTGTTGTGAAAAGCAATTTCACGACATTAAAGCATCAAATTAAGGAATCAGTGCAAAACTTTAATCCCGAAATATATGAGACTGAATAGCACAAATCGTCTATATTGTCTCTCAACATTTTCCGATGTCCTTGTTGCCTTATTGTTTCAGATGGTTCTTGGCGCCCAATGCCCCAGAAAGCTATAGGAGGGTTTCAATCAAGTATGGCCACAAAACGGGTTTGTATTGAATATAGATGGGAGTCCAGATATCTGACTGAATAAAGCAGCATTGGTAGAATGTATGTACCTTTTGGAGTTTAATTGGAGTATTGTTCGAAGGCCATTGAGGTAGTGGACGAGAAAAAGGTTGAAGGCGACAGTACCACTAGTGACACCGAGTATGGCGAATGTGAGCGTGCCCTTAATGTCGTACACTTATTGGCGAAAATGAGAAGCGGTTCGCAAACCAGATATCTTGAAGTGCCCACCTCAAACACGTATATTCATGACAATTTCCTGCAATCGACTCCAGCATATGGAATGTGTGCCACAGAATTCTAGGGGATAATAACCCCATGCATCAGACTTGAAAACTATCAATGCAGACGTGACCACAGTCCAAAAGAGTAATATCGACACGAACCAGCCCACAAACACACGTCATGAAAATGAAGATCAACGTTGACCGACCCCACAGTGAAGAGAGAGAGGCCCCGGCAGTGATATAACGGGGCTGCCCCTGACTGTATCTGTATACAGTGTGCAGTCGCGCAATCCCCACCCACTCCACACACACCATTGAGCGCAAACTGTTTATTGAACAACAATTGTTCATTATCTGTAATAATCGTTTTGTTGGCCGTGGCACAAACCAAATGCATAATCGCTGGTGGCGATGGTCGCGATTATTTCGCCGACGATTTCCGACGTATTTGTTGCGTTTGAAGAGCTCAGTGGGTACCATTCCACTCCCTGCGGCGATACCGTTGGTCGCATATCCGTATTTGAACGTGCAGCCTGTTGCCTTCAACACGCCAAGGTAGATTGACAGGGATTCAAAACAGATCGGCATGGGCTTACTTCCATGCATAGCAGTAGTAGTCTTATGGAGGGAGAGACGGCAATGAGTGAGCTCACCAGCAGGATTGGAGCTTTACGAAAAGATCATGGATCCATGGGATGGCCAAAAGTGTCATGGAGGACGCTTCCGGATGGAGCTATTGACGTCTGGTGGACGTTGGCAACTGCCGTGGATAGTAGTGAAATCCTACTCAGTCTTCTGAATGCACTGGGTGGGGAACTAATCGCCGAATCGGCTTGCGTCGATTCGAAAGTAGACAAGTTGAGTGTTTTCATCAATGAAATTGCTCGAATTAACGATGTCAACACTTCAGACCAGTGCTAATGTTCAGGGTCGAAGACAGGAAGATGGAGATTGCTCTAATGAGAAACGGGTCGGCAGCTGGGATCTATATTCGCAAACATGGTCGGCGTGCCGCCACACATGCTACAGTGGTAAAACTCAATTTCAGAGCGTTTGTCCAGGTCAATGGCGGAACGATGAAATTGACGCAATTTGTCAAGCATACGAATTAACGTATGTTCCTGTCGCCAAAGCTGCTTCTGAACTTTCGGAATCAGGTGTCAGACTTTACCAACCCACATCGAATATGGACTGGAGTGACCTAGCAGGTTATGATAAACTTGCTGAAGAAATTAGAACAACGGTTATCGACGCAACAGCTCATGCGGAAGTGTTCGACGAGATTATGAAGATGACAAGGGTACGACCAGAAAGCAATAAGCCTAGAGCAGTACTTTTTGAGGGCAATCCGGGTAATTTAGTAGCTCTCGTCTCATAACTTTGAAGTTGATGTTGTTTCCAGGAACTGGCAAGACAAGCGCGGCGAAGATCATCGCTAGTCGTGGATCACTTCCGCTGGTGTTCTTGCCACTTCAGTCAATCATGTCGATGTACTATGGTGAAAGTGAGAAAACTCTTGCCAAAATATTTGACGCTGTGGATAAGCTTGGCGATGCCGTTATTTTCATCGATGAAATTGATAGCTTAGCACCATCACGAGAAACTGACATCCATGAAGCTTCTCGTCGTATACTCTCAGTTCTTTTGCAAAGAATAGATGGTATGGAACCATCTAAAAGGAATAGCCTTATCATTGCCGCAACCAATCGAAAGCAGGACCTTGATAGTGCACTGCTGAGCCGTTTCGATGTTGTTATCAGGTTCAACGATCCAGATCTGACGCAACGGGCCAAAATATATGAACGCTATGCTAAGCACTTATCAGAAGAAGAAGTGGTCAAACTTGCGACAAAGTCAGAGCACCTCACCGGTCGCGATATTCGCGACGTTTGTGCCCATGCTGAGCGAGCATGGGGATCAAAACTAATCCACGATCGTGATGACGACCGTGGCCCTGCTCTAGGACAATACACCATTACGCCATCACCACCTCCTCTAGAAATGTATCACGAATCGTTGAGAATGCGCGTTCAAGGCCTGAGTTCCTAGTATCTATCATAAACACACTTAAATATATATATTATTCACTTCATGTTTATTGATTCTCATTCCCGAACAAATTTCACCAAATTCACGGGAGAACGACTGTGAATTTGTTGAACAACCGCAGATTTTCACCTGGGGTTTTGAGTTTTTCTGCGGGTGACCTGGTTCGTGCGGAATGCGTGACGGAGGCCGTTGACCCAATGAGGCGGGTGGAAACCTGGCTCAGTTTATATCCCGCTCTGTTGAGTTGGACTCAACCAAGGCCGAGGGAATCTGATCGGTCTCTCTCTATAGTATTATCTCCACTGAAGTCACAGCTCGGCGTCAATGCCAAGTCCATTAGTCTGCCTGGATCATGACCGGTTACGGTCCTACGATTATCAGGAGTTCATCTGCGAGCTGATCAATGAGCTGCACCGCTGCACGGATCTCATGAACGACGTGAAAGTGGTCGTGGACCACAGCCGCGAGGACCTCATCGCCTTCATCGCCAAGAACAAGACGATTCTGGATGTTCTGATGGCGGTCGTGGACGTATCCGCATCCGGCGATGCCGGCAACAATTCCCTCGAGCTCAACATATTCGATAATCGACTGGACCTGCATCTGTACGAGTTCCACAAAGCGGCCACAAACCTCCTGGCCAAACTCAACGCTCTTCCGACGTCCGATGCCCAACGTCGTTTGCGTCTGTTGATCCTGTGTGTGTTCTGTGTTGTCGCCTTCTTCATCAGCACCTGTATTGCTTACTCCACTGGCGTGATCAAGCGATATTATCATGTCAAGAAGCCGTTCTTCATCGCCACCGTCGAGTCACTATGTGTTGGTGTTAACGGTTTGATATGGGGAGGTGCGGTCCTGTGGAAGCGATATCGTTGCCCCGGTGGACGTCCAGCGGGAACCAATCTCGGATTCGTTTCCAGGATCAGAGAGTATCTGTTGATCGGGCTGATCGACGGTGGCCATATCATACTGCAGTCATTCGCCCTGAACTCCCTACCCAGCAGCATATACGTCCTGCTCAAAGGTTCGGGGATCGTATTCAGTGTCGTCCTGTCGAAGATCGTGGTGAAGAAGGTGTTCCTTCTACAGCACTGGATAGCGGTCATGATCATGATCATATCCACGGTATCGGTCGCCATATGCACTCCCAACGACAAGGGCAGCGATGCCGCCACCGAATTCTACAGTGGCGTCGCCTACTGCCTGTCGAGCTGTTTCGTCGTCAGCCTTCTTGGCGTGATCCAACAGAAGATGATGTCGAAACACAAGAGCGCCGACGAGACCATCGACATCATCGCCGAAGCGAACTTCGCCCAGAGCGTGCTGGTTGCGATCATCGTCCTACCAGCCACATTGATATCGGGCGAATGGACATCATGGTCGGATATCGCCACCCGCCTGTCCGACGATCAACAGCTGGCCCCGTTCCTGGGCTACTGTACCGCCATCCTCCTGGCCCGCTCTTTGTCGGTGTTCGCCGCCATGGGGATCACCAGCTTCGCTAGCGCCATGTTCTCCCGCGCCTATGGTGGGGTTCGCCAGAGCCTGCAGGTGATCGCCCTCAGCCTGGTTCTGCACGAGTAATCACATTCGCCCCGGTTCGTTATCGCTCCGTTCGTCGCACTGATGGCGTGTGTTGTTTTTTTCAGGGGATTCCATTGGTCGAAATCGATCTCCATCGTGCTATCGGCTGTGGCATTTGCGGTTTACATTTGGGCTGGATATTTATTACAACAACGAAAGAAGTCGGCTGAACGAAAGCTTGCGCCGGCGACGTTCATAACAGTTATGGACCAATCTGGTGCAACATCGATCAAGTAAGAGATCGGTATTGTTCGGTCTGTCTGTCTATCAGGGTGGTTATATAAAACAGCAATTGTAAATACTCTGCAATGACTGGATTTGTGGGGGTTTATCATTGACAACATGATAATCGGGTCGATGATCGCGATCATCGACATTCAGTCGTGATTTTATATGGAGGATGTGATATATTCCTCCCATGTTGTTGTTGTTATCAGATCGTCGTTCGCCGATGTTTAGTGTTCATGCAAGGTGGTCATTTCCGGGACTCAGCGAGTGATGTTGTCAGATTGGACAAGGGACTGTCATCTGGAACCGGTCTCAAGTCCTTTATTTCCATGTCTTTAGTCCAAAACGGATTACAACTTCTTTTGGAGATTGTTTGAGATTGTAAACTCCTTTTCGGCCCAAGTGGGGATGATCCTCTCTGTATTGAGTAATGAGACGACACATTGAGAGTATATCATATCAAGACATTATCCTGTAAAATGTGGGTGGTTGATCGATGATGGCAAGGAAGAGCGGTGTGTGAATATGATCACGATCATCGCCATCACCTGTCGATATTGTGCTCATCATCAGACACCCTAAAGGGCGGCGACCTGGCCATCCCTGACAGATTGGCGATATTGGGATATTGCTGGACCTGAATCAGGCGATACGATGTGATCGCCGACACGATATACGACAGATAGATATGAGATAATCGGGTGATATTGACCCATCGCGATAGGAGATCGTGATCGATCAGATGAACGTATGTTGTGATCGATTGCCGGGCCCGTTTATGGATCTCATCCGATAGCGTCGTATCCGATAAACTATCGAGACCGGGCTGGATATTGTGATGAACCCACGATAGGAACTCGTCGTCGATGATCGATATGGGATCGGATTGTCGTTCGGCGATATATCTCATGATCGTTGGAATACTGGTGATATATTCCCATTGATTGTCCTGTTCAACGCGATTAGCGATGTGATTGAACGGGAGCCGGTACGACCTTATAGATCAATACGAATGGCGGTGGTGGTGGTGAGATCATCCCAGATAGGATCTCATCGATGGGGATATAGATTCGGATCAGGTCCGAATACGATCGGAGCAGGAGGTGATGAACAGGAAGAGATGACGGCGATGGCGAGAGACAGATTAGGGAATTATTTGGGGATCTGTTGTGATATTGAGGGAAACAATGAGGGTGTTGGTGAGAGATATTGGATAGCCATTGGTGGATATGGGGATGGCGATGGGGAGGGAAAATACAGGATAGGATGGGAGGAGATCTGGATATGGAGGTGAGGAGAAGGGAACAGACGAGATCGGGGAGGGTGAAGGAGGAACCGCAGAGATAATGGCGATAAGAGAGGATATCGGATAGACGGGAGATGGTCGAAATGAGGCGGGAGAGGGAGAGAGATTGGGACCTGGGCGATGGGGATGAGGGGGAGGGGGAGAGGGAGAGGGAACAAGGGGAGTACCATTGGGATAAGGAGAGGGAGAATGATGAGGGAGAGAGGGAGAGGATCGTGATCAGATTGGGGAGGAGATCGTACAGACAGATATCCATCAACTCGTGTATTAACGGGTTTGGGGGATCGGGGGCGATGAGCGGCGAGTGGAGGAGATGGGTTAGGAGATATAGGGCGGGGGTGTTGGCGACAATAAGATGGCGATTATGGTCCTGGATCATTATATATATATCGTCCCCATTATCACCCTCGTCCTCGTCCCGATTATCGCCATCAATAATCCTGATATTACCACATTTTGACGATGATTGTTTTGCCAGATAAACCCCTAATGGATATAATGGATGATCGGTCGATCTCCCTAATATAATATCAACCCGATCGCTATCGACCGCCAATTCAGATCGCTTTATCTGATCCTCCTTCCCCATTTCATGATCAGTACCGCCCCCTCCACCATCGTCGTTCTCCCATCGATCACCGCCGCCTTCAATGGATATCGCCTTATCCTCAACCGGATCAGGGTCCTGTTGGCGAACAATCTCGGCCAGTTCGGGCTGGACCTGATCAGGTTCACGATCAGGTTTAGATGATCCACATCCCATAATACCTGTTGAACAATATCGGACCCCAGTTCAGGTCAATCTGATTACGACAAACACACTCAATACCACACATCAAAGGACATATCTAGATATTAATACAGATAATGGGCCACAAATCACATATCATAACATCATCATCAATAACACCAGATTCATATAACCGCTCATCAAATCGTTAATTATGATGGGGAGACCGTTATCACCATTGATATATCGCCTGTTTGACCCACTCATCGAAAACCGGATCGTTTTCGACGACAGATTTGGAGGTGCAATGTGGAGTTTGAGGATATTCCAAATGAATATGTATTTGGTGAATGTATTAGATATAAATCGATTTCACTAGATGTTTCTCTGATTGTGCATATTCGGCCGCCGCTTTCGCCTTTAACTTCAGCTGGAACAGCTCCAATTGCTGATCGGGGCTCAGGTTGATCGGTGCCAGCGAATGGCCATGATGATCAGCGGGCGACAATGAACCGGCCACGACCGTCCCTTTGCGATCCTTGACCGGCACCGCCTTCCTCCCCGCCTCGTTCTCCTTCTCCCTCGACACGCTCAGGCACCTACTCAACAGCTCCCGTTCGATCGCCGCCCTCGACAACGGCGCTTTCCTCATGGCCGCATCCAACTCTCTCCTCTCCACGATCATCTTCTGTCGTTGTCTCAGGAGGTCGACCCGTTCCTGTTCCATCCTCCTCTGTTCCTCCTGTACGAACGCCCTCATCTCGTCGATCTCCTTCCCCGCCCTCCGATGCTGTGATTCATCCCCTTCCATCCCATGTCTCAACCGCTTCACCTCCTGCAGATCGCATTGTGTCTTATTATACGCCACCACCACCAGCTCCGCCTGCCCTTTCACCTTCTGTCCGAGGTTCATCACCTCCCTCATCCGCATCTCCAGCTCCCTTCTCTGCTCGGTCATCTGGCGCATGGCGCCGTCGTACCGCCCCTTGTCCGTCTCGATCCGGCTCCTGATCTCGCTGGCCAGCTCCCGCTCCTTCCTCGCCGCTTCCCCTTCGGCCAGGATCATCTTCTGCGCTTGGCTGAACGCCTTCTGCCCGGACGCCTCGGCCGATATCGCCTCGGCCAGTTTCGATTGCGCCTTCTCGCGTAGGAAGGCGATCTCGGCTTGAGCGGCGGACGTCTCCATCTTCCAATCCTTGACGTTCCGCTCGAACTGTCTCTTCTCCTGAACAACCGGCAACGGTCAGGTGGCGATGATTCACAGATGAACGATCCCCGCTCAGCACCTCCATCAGCGCAGCTCGTTCGTGAGTGATTTGGGATTTCGACTGAGTCGATTCGTTGATCCAGAACTCCTGTAGTGAATATATTCGGGTTTCTTCATCCTGTAATCGCATCCGTTCCGCATTGTGCTCCAATCTCAGGTTCTCGAATGTGGCGATCACCTGTCAGCGGGATATTGAACCCCGGTTAGAACCCCCTTTTCCACGACCGATCACCGCCATTACATTTTGATGTCGTTTGATGTCGTCCTGTAATTTCCTCTCCTTCTCGGCCAATAACCGTTCCCGCGATTCGGTATCGGCCCGTCGTAGCTCATCGCCCTTGGATATCTCGCTCCTCACCTCCCGTTCGATCCCCTCAATGGTCTGGGCCGATCTCGCCACCGTCTCCGACAGTGTCGACAATATCGTCCCGTCGCTGTTCACCCGTTTCGTCGCCGCCATCTCGATCTCGTGTATTCGCCGCTGGCTCTCCAGCGCCTCTTCCCTCAGCCGATCTTTCGCCATCATCGCCGACGAATGAAGCGCATTCAAATGATCAATATTTGCTGTCGCTTTCTTCTCCTCCTCTAATCTGATCTGAACCCCAAGTCAGTCAATCTCGTGATGATGATCGCCCCCTCCCCCCTAATTCACCTCAATCTCCCTATCGTGCCCCAATTTCGCCTGAGCCAGCAGCTGATCCTGATGGTGAATCGCTTCCTCCCTCATCCTCTTCCTCATACTCTCTAGCTCGCTCTGGGCGTTGCTCAACAACCCCTTCTCCCTCGCTAAACTATCGGATAACTGTCTGATCTGTGATTGTGCAGCGATCAGGTTCATCTCCATCAATCCAGGCGATCGATTATATTCCAGATCTGTCGGTGAAGGGTTCAAGGGCGTATTGGATTGTTGGGAAAACGATGTTCTTTGATCCGAATTCATTTCTAGTTTCGCGGGTTTGATCTCAACAGGGTGTTGTTGTTGGTCCAAAATCGATCGGGACGGAGCGACCTGGTTCAATAGCGCGGTCTCTGCTTGGGGTTTGGGCGCCGATAACAGCGAAGGGGAAGGAGGATTCGGTTGAGGTGACGAGAACATCGGTGGCGATATAGGTTGAGTTGGCGTTGGTGTCGAATAGACCTCGACAGGATTCGGTTGAGATGGCGATGGCGATAGAACAGGCACCGTTGGTTGAGCTGAATCTTTCGCTTTCAGCCCTAGCACCTCAGCTAACGACGATCGTCGATGGTTGACGCCGCCCGGTTGATTATTATTGGTGGTACCGGCGGCGATCCCTGAATCTTCGTCCGAATTGAGAGCGCGTCGTCCAGCTCGAGCTGGTATTGGGATCCGTCTCGATCCCGTATTCGGTGTTGGAGTATATCCCCCCGTATTCACCACACCATTATCGGAGCTGGGCAGCGGCGATTCGATCGACTGGCGCCTTGGCTGTTGGATCGGCTCGTTCTGCTCGTGACCAAACCCATCGTCGAGACCCGCTAAGAAATCATCATCGGACGACTAAAACCCCCACTGTAAATCGATCCAAATCGGAACCAGATTCTGTTGATTTAACTCACAAACTCAATTGAGCTGGCCCGTTGCGCTTTGGTTCCGACGACAGGCGTTGATGGATTGGCCGTGATTGTCGCTGATGGCGCCATCGCTAATCATCGCAAAATATCGACTCAATATCCCAATCGCGAACGACCCACCGCCCCCAAACAATCCTACCCATTCCAGCTCCATTCTTCATGATCGACTCCGATAGCGATCTCTCAGCCTCCTCTTCCTCCGCCAATTTCTGCAGCGCTTCCTCCCGCGACGTCGTCGTTGGGCTGGCGACTTTCCTCTCCCCCCCGTTCTTCGTATCCTTCTTCCTCGTTGGTTTCCCTGGTGGTTTCCCGGTCGCATTGCCGGGTTTGATGTGCGGTTTGACGGTTGTCGGTCCCCCTAACCCATCAAACAGACTATCCTCTAACGACCTGATATATCCTCAACACGATCAGTTATCCTATCGATAACGATCATGGTCATCATCATCCTCACCCTAGGCCATTACTATCCGAATCTTTGGCCGCCTCTCGATCGGGACGTGGCTGAACCGGCCCAGATGACTTCCTGGCGATCGGTTTCGCTATATCGGAACACCAGGGAATATGAGACAGAGGGACCGATGGCGTATTTCTTGGGACAATCGCAATTACCCGATCTAGGAGCCGCTGCTGGTTTATGATCATCGTCCGAATCCGTCAGCAATAACGAGTTCAGTTTATCGTCGTCGATATCGGATTCCGACATCGTCGTTATTGATTCAACAACAACTGGAACTCGTACCGATATCGATCCACATAAAAAAACCCAGAGATGATGATCAGACCCAGCCAGAGCAAAGAAAAACTAACAACACCTGGAATCTGTTGCCCAAATTGTGAATTGTCCCGATTTCGGCCATGGGCCCAGTCGGATGGCGATTTATAAAGATCAAACTGACACAATAATGAGCAGATGGTTCTTGTGCATTCGCATATAAAAAGCAATGTGTTTATGGAAAATCAATTGTTGAAAAATTATTCAGCTGGGGCGTCAACTAGGTCGGGCATCTGTTCATCGTCGGCGGCGGCCGTTTCGAAGTTGTCGACCAGGTCGGGTACGTCGTCATCATCGTCGGCGGCGGTCTGGGCATTGCCAGCCTGTTTGCTGTACTGCTCGACGATGTGCTTTAGGTTGTCCATGGTCTCGGGCCCGAGCTGGGAGTAGATCCCGGGCATCAGCGCCGACAGCTCCTTGTCCTCGCAATTACCGCTGACGACGTATGTGTTGGCGGGGACGGCGGCCTGGACCTTGGGGTTCGCGAAGTGGATCACGCGCCCGTCCGATTTGAACAGGTTCACCTCCTCAATCCCGGGGATCGTGTTCACGTTCAGCTTCTTCAACGTGCTCTGCAGGCGCTTATCGTCTTGGGTCGCCGTCTTACGAACAGCTTTCTTTTTACGGCGAACGGTTCCGCGTCCACCGGTCCGGGCGGTCGACCCGAACTTGGCCTGAATTTTGGCGCGCGTCTCAGCATCCATGATTGAAATATTAGTGGATAGGTCCTTGAAATCGATAGGATGTCGTCCGACCACCTCTATCAGTGATTGCGCAATTACCGGACTGAGGTTAGTCCGCAGTCCGTACGGACTATCAGATAAATGACTCTGCTCCCTATGTCGGGAGTGTATGTATGGGGGATGGTGGCGCTACACCACGGGCAATGGCCGAGGACCAACGTGTATGTCGGGGTAAGTCCAATACAGGGTTGGACGAGGCGATAGATCGGAGGGCGATACGACCAATAAACAACCGGGTTGGATTGAGATTAGGGGTAGGGAGATAGAATACGGGATCGAATTTGATCTCAGAAGTGGACAATATCGAGCGATAGATAGAATTTCGAAAGAGAAATCGTGTAGCTGAATAAAACCATATCGGGTTCAACTTTTGAACCCGTTCAAAGGGCTATGTTCCTGAGGGCGATCAGATGTTGGGGTCTGAGCACGTGAGATATTCTGAATCACGCCAGCAGTGGTTGCCAGTCGGCGCGCGCCAATTCTATCTGATATCGATGACATCGTCAACCACATCCGTTCAGCAATCATCGTCACCAGCTTCAATAATACCCAAGATCTTGACGAACCCATTCGACTCTCCAACAACAACGTTGACCGTTCCCGTTCATGTGATTGCCCCAGTGATTTCCGTTGGCGTTATCAATGAGAAAACAAACACCGTCACCAATGAAAAGTCGATCGTCGGCTTGTTCGAGGCGGCGACATTATCGCCAGACATGGTGAATCACAGCGAGAAGAAACTGTCGCCGAGTAGTGCACCCTTGAAGTCAGCCGTCAAAGAAGTGCTGAAAGCGGGAAGGTTTAAAGTGAAAGACATCACGTATGAGGAGGCATTTCAAGGAAATCAACAGGGCGTCACTCGCCGGAGGAGTCTCACCTCGGGAATGCTCAAATCAAAACACGAATTCGATTCTGAGGCTTTGCAGGCTCTGGATTCGGCCAAGGCGGCAATACTTCGCATTATTGCCGAAAGGGATCGTCTGGCGGCTGAAAACGTCCGACTTCGCCTGAAAAACGAAGAACTTCGGCAAATGATATCTTAGCTTGTTCGTGGTTAACTTCATCGCAAATAACAATGTTTATATATATCTCAAATGTCCCTAAATATTATACACAGCAGCTGTAAATGCTTTGGACTGCTAACAATCTGATGATTGATTATTAACCCAGGATTAACAACTTGAGCCAGATTCATATTGCTTCTAAAGAATTAACATGTTGGGCCAATCAGGCCCAGACACGCCTGATATACGGTTTCCGTTGAATAGTTCATGCATTATTACTTCCGAGGTACGGGCTCGAACATTGTTCCTTGATCTGGAGCCTTCGCGCAAGGCAACAACTGTTCTCACACAGAGAAAGACGTAGGAAATCTCATGAGGAAGGCCGAACATAGCTGGCCAAGGCAGAACTCGAACATAGCCGGTGGACTTGCAACAGGATGCTCAATTAACCTGAGAACAGTTGGCCACATTTTTCGACTTCTACCAAGTTGTATCGAAACATCTGAAGATCTGTGAGTTGAGACACTCAGATCTGTATATTGCCAAAATATTCCTCAGAACTTCAACTTGTTTAGGGGACGTTTGTTATGAGAGGTTGCTGTTTGTGTTTGCAATTTTATTTTTTATAAGCTCTACAAACGGTGAATTCAGTCAACTTTCGCATCCCCTATCATGTTTGGTGTTCGACATTAGGCCAAACACGTGTGTGCGAGTATCTCTGTCCAAGTCATGAGCCGACTGCGTCGTGAAACCGGTCTGGGTCGGACGAAGGTCGGGACGATGTTGTGTCGAGCCAAACCCTACACTGAGGTGGGTCGAACGGACCTCACTAGGGACCTCAGTCAGACCAGGCTGTTTTTAGAACTGGACTAACTGCAACGACAGTCAGCGACGATCTTTGGCGAACGCGGTTGAAGCGAGCCGTCGGCCATAAGTGGTGAGCGGTAACGAGTTGACAGTAGTCAGGTGTACCTTCATTGCAGTCTGATGGTGTGCACAGTATATGTGGCCCCGCCGCTGGCCCGAATCACCGGTAGAACATATCGGTCCCAGTGCAATGTAAAAGCGTCACTTTGATTAGGTCGTGATCATCATCATGACCAGGATTGGTGCCGGTGATGTCGGCTCCGAACAAAAGGGCATGCGTTGCGACCAGGAGGGGGAGTGCGACGTCACCGATGACCTCTCTATCGAATCGTACAAGCCGCTGATCTCGCCTGCATTGCTCCGTGAGGATCTACCAATAACTCGTGCTGCTTCACAAACGGTTTTACGCGGCCGCTCTCAGGCTGAAGCTATCATCAGCGGTCGAGATGACCGTTTGCTTGTTATTGTTGGCCCATGCAGTCTGCACGATCCAGTAGCCGCAATGGAATATGGTCGCCTCCTACGACCCGCTATTGACCATTTCTCGTCTGATCTTCATATTGTGATGCGAGCGTATTTCGAAAAACCTCGCACCACTGTTGGTTGGAAAGGGCTGATTAACGATCCGGATCTCAACGGCACCTTTCGAATCAACAAAGGTTTACGCGTTGCCCGTCGTTTGCTTCTCGATCTGAATGAGATGGGGGTTCCGGTGGGCGTCGAGCTTCTCGATACAATATCGCCACAGTTTATCGCCGATCTAGTATCCTGGGGAGCCATCGGAGCTCGAACTACTGAATGTCAGCTGCATCGTGAGTTGGCTAGTGGCGTCTCGTTTCCGGTTGGATTTAAGAACGGAACCAGTGGCGATACGCAGATCGCTGTCGATGCCATTGTGGCGGCCACGGAACCTCATGTGTTTCTTGGTGTCAACAATCATGGATTAGCGACCATCTGTCGGACAACAGGCAATCGCTTTACACATTTAATCTTACGCGGAGGTGCATCCGGTCCGAACTACGATCCGAAATCCGTCCAAGACACCGTCAGGCTTCTCCAAAAAAAAAACTCCCGAAACCAGACAATCATGATCGACTGCTCGCATGGAAATTCGTTGCGTCTTCATAAAAACCAACCGCTCGTGGCCAACGCGATTGCCGATCAGGTAGCTCAGCCCAGTGGCGCCGCCATCATCGGCGCCATGATCGAGTCGAACCTCGTCGAAGGGAAGCAGGATATCGGGGGCTCATTACGCTATGGCCAAAGTATTACAGACGCATGTGTTTCATGGCAAGACACGGTCCCGATGTTGGAAAGGCTTGCACACTCGGTACGGCAACGAAGGAGTCTATCACATAACCGATAGAGCTGAATTCAATAAATGTTTCCAATTTCCCCCATTATCAAGCTTTATTCAGTAATACCGTGGAAAGCGGAATGGCATGGATTTCGTTGAATTTATTTAATTAATATTATATTATGGGTATACTAAGCTGAAACCCCATTTTATCTGGATTTCCAGAAGAGTGATTCTGAATGTGTTGGTGCGGCATTAACAACAAGTGCCCTAAACGCCTTGGTCAGTGGTACCAAGTATTGCCATTTCACTACGAATCGGTCTCGAGCTCGTCGACGTTCCTTGACTTGACTCCTCCAGGTCGTGAATGCATTCTGCTGACGCCGAGCGCGGATCCATTTGGCCATCGCCCAAATCTTTCTGCGAATATCATCGAACAGCAGTGCTGTATTCAATTGAATCCTGCGAACACGACGAGATCTCGACCTGAATACGTATGATCTCCAAGCGGCGAACAGGGTTGATACACCCGTCGCGTACGATCCATCACATCGTCTAGTCCAACGTTCAAGAGCGTCATGAAACACACGCTCCACCAATCGGCAGTGCCGGACACGGTCTCGCCAGCGTTGCCATAACCGCCGCCATTGACGATTTTCGTGATGCAACTCAATCCGTAGTAAAATTTGATTAAGTCGGACCCTGAACAGAGCGTGCGACGCCCAATCAAGAATATATCGCCGCTTTCGACGCTTCAAAATCATGCTCAACACTGAATTGTAATGGCGCTGTGCCCTCGAATTCTTTCTCCAGTTCGCCAACATCCGTGCTTGCATGCGCCTAGGATATACCAGTTTCTTTATCAACTTTCGCGTCTCAGATCGACTCTCAAAGATCAAGACCCAGTGTCTGAAACGCCCATTCAATGATTCATAGCGTCGGTGCTCGTCGTTCCGTACGATAGCGTCCCTGATCCGTTCAAATCTGCCACGCCAACGTCTCAGTGTCCTCTGCATGATGCGGAATCCCCCTAAAGCCCGAACATGGCGATCGAGATCATTGGCGTAGAGCAACGATTGCCAGTTGGAAAATGAAACATGTCTGACGCGTCGATCATAAATCTTACTCGCTAGCGTCACCAATTTTTCAGACTCGTCTTGTTTGACGTCGTCATCGGCGCGATCGGCAACTACAACTCGGCATCGATCGTTGACATTGTTCAGCATATCCTTGAACGTGATGGAAGGTGCGACGGCTCGTGGTTGCCCATTCAGGTGTTGGTTCATGTTGTCTCGCTGTTCGATCCGTCGCAGGGTCTGGTGGCGCCAACGGCAGAAATACGGGGCCTTGGAGAAGATGCTGGCAGCAGTCTCCTGTTGCCTCAGAAACAATTCGCGCTGCCTTCGTAGATACCAGATCGTCATCGTCTCTCGCAGACGACGAATTCGCACACGTTGGACAACTGACAAGAGTAAGGCTATTTTGCTGTCGTAAACGAGTCCAGTTTGCCGAGATTCATGCAGCCAGGATGCCATGACTAAATGCAGCAACATTTTTGGGCGCCGAGAAGCCAATTGCTGAAGACAGCGATTTCGCTCTTTTCGAAGCGCCGCAGAATTTCGAAGGGAAATCAGAAAGAGCTGGGCAACGGCGCGCTCTTTTAACGTCGCTGTCAGTTGAAGTTTCATCAAAATACTGGATAAGGTTGTGGAAGGTTTCTTCTTGACAGGTTTGCGAACCACCTTACCCATCGCCATCGGTTCTAGCCGGCGAACAGCGGTCGCCATATCCCGTCGAAGATTGACGGCGATAGTGCGATTGACTTTGATCGAGTCGGATAGCTCCTCAATCGCACCAACAAGGCCGATTTCTTCCAGACGCTGCTGTTTCTTCATCGACGATATTTTCTCACCAATCACTTGAATTCCATACCGATACAATTGGACAATCTTCCCAAGAGCGATCTTGTCTTCCTTTACAGGTTCGTTATCGTGTTGGATATCACTATCGCTATTCCCCTCTTCGGCCAGAACACGTTCGACAATTTGTCCGATCAAATCAGGGCTAGCCACCTCCTTATCATTGAGCGAACTCGAAGCCATTGCACTGGCGCGATCACAATATGGCTCGTGATTTTTGAAACTGGCATCTGTATCCCTATGTTGATCCTTATTGACGAGGCGTCTCTCTGTATCTCGCGAGGAGCGCTTTGACAGCCGCAGGTTTCTGAGCAGATCCGCCGTCGATTTTTCAACGTGTTCGTGCAAGGTTCGTTTGGCATTTTGCATTCTTTTGGCGATAGCAACATTGTGTGTGGCGGAGGGATCTGACACGGTCCCAGCAATGAATCCTATTCTCTTAGTTGTCTTGCCAGTTGGTTGTCTCCTATTGACAGCCCTCTTTCTAACGCCGCACGGCGCCCTGTCGATTTTCGATATCGGCCTTGAAACGGTCATAGATGTATCTCCGGCGACAGTGATCTTGTTCCTAAAGATATCGTCGCTGAGAAGGTCATATATCGAATCAATGGTGTGATTTCCCATTTCTGGTACTACCATTTGCTCGATATTGATAGCAGAAGCGGGTCGAATTGGCTGAACCGCAGGTCGACCAGGCAGAGTTTGATGGAAAACTCTGGCTTTGGGCCTAAATTCAACCGGCTCTGCAGTTAGCAGCTCGGCAAATTTGGACATCTCAGAGTTGAAGGGATGCGACGGTTCTTGGCGAGTGAATATTGGCATTGGAGTTGAAACGCGCATCGATTCATCTGGGGATTTCCCCAGTTCATGACGGTTCATCGATGTGCAGAACCGGAAGGGCCCGTTATCCAGCGACGACGCTTCTAGTTCATCTCTGACTATATCGTGGAAGTTGCCGCCCATATTGACTAGTTCCTGACGACGCCCATGGTTGATGGTATTGGGCCCATCCTATGTTGAATAGTTGTGATATAATTGACGGCGATACACAAGTGGATTATAATAAAGGGGATCGATCATGGACTATCCGTCACATCATACTATAACCATCTCGGGGATTCGACCAGATTGGGGGTTCATCCTCAGCTGGACACATTCTCCAAGGGCACTTCTTTCGATCGTTTCAACACAACAAGGGTTGCACGAAAAAAAGCGTCCAATGAACCTATTCGAACAGAGGACAATCTTACTAAATTAAAAACCTCATTCCCGTTATTCAGTCACAATGCATTATCTTGTTAAGGATTTCGCAACTTCTGCAGAATAAAAAATCTTCAGATATTGAAACCTCGAACAAAATATATTTGTCGTGATCAGCACACTCGTCGATCTGCATCTTCAACAAGGCAAGCAAGGAAGAAATCGCTTCCACAAACCCCAGCATTGAACTTTCTCCTTGGTTATGAATAATTACGATAAGTGATACCGATAATTTCCTGGTGATGAATTTAACTGATCTTGTGGGCCATGGCGTTGGAGTTCGATAAGAGTTGTCAGCAAATGCAGGCGAGTTCGGGCAGGAGACCGCCCTGAGTGCATGGCGTACATATTTAACAACGAGCTATTAGTTAAACCGGCGATCGCATCATCCTTGATTGCTTGTCGCTCTAAATCATGAAAATTAACAAGTCAATTTTGGAGAGAAGTGCTCAAGCTTACCGATTCCAGGAGGAAGTTCCATAAAAAGACTGAGCGGGAGGACGACGATCGGACCAACTCATTGGCTCAACCCACTGTACATTATCGGACCAACTCATTGGCTCAACCCACTGTATATTATCCACCAGTGCCTCGACTGGTTAGACTGGTTGAGGTTGGTAGATTACCCGACAAATGATCGACTATAGAGGTTATGTCGGTACAGCGCCAAATTCCTGTCACCGATTCGCATTTCTTTGTGGATTTCAAGTCTCGAAGTTCCCTGATTTGAAAAAATTTGCCTGAAACCGTTAGCTAGATAAAACCGTGGGAGGCAGCCCATGGCGAAACCATGGTATGTGTGGGCGAATATGTCAGATCTGCTGACACAGGACACGTAGTTCATCGAAGGCAAAAAGCACCTGCGATAAAGATTGGCTTTCAGCTTCTTCTAAAGATATTCAAGGCAGATGAGATGAACTCGATGCGCAAATCCGGTGTAGTCGAGGAATTCACCGAACGTGAGTAGCTGCTGCTGGACATTTCTTGTCTTATGGATGATTATAACACTCTCCAAAAAACAAACCAAACTTCAAATGCAGCTCAGCAAGCTGGCATCGAGATGTCCGGTGATATCGTCAAACGGCTGGCCATTGGCCATTGACGGGCCAGTAGAATTGCATCAGGTGAAGATTCTGGTGATGACAAGAGCGATGCGGATGCGGACGAAAAGGTGCTCCCCAGAAAGAAAACTCGCAAAATCACCAAGCGCGGAAAGCACGATCAATTGATATCCACCATTCAAGGTGCGATTCATGAGTTTGCGCAATCTGAAAAGAAAAAGCTTGCAATCAACACTGAGCAGCTCAAGCGTGATCGGGTGGAGTCGGATCGCCGTTCTGGGACGATGCACAACTGCATTGTTTTTCGTGCGCAGCTGGGAGATGTGATGAAGATGTTTATTAACAAAAAATAAAATCAATAGCAAATTTGTTCACAGCATGGCGATCCGACTCCAGCCGATCAAGCTTAAGCTGATCAGCTTTGAGTTTAAGCGAATAAAATAGTCAAATGTGTCGGGAAACTGCCGAATTGCATTGAGATCTGGCCCTTGCAGCTGCAAGCAACAATGTGAGTTCGTCAACAATGCGGCGACCAGAAATGTTCTGCCAATTGTGAACTGGCGTACTTTCAAATTCTTGTCGTATGCGACCGTAGGCCACAGAGTTTTCAGACGGTCAAAGCTCCATTTCACAACTTCTCTGACTGAGCTCATCGATCTATTATACCCCGATTGCCTACTAAATGGGTCGGCAGAAGTGAACGGATAAACGGCCAGGAGGCTGCGGTAAACGGTCATTGCGCTTGCCGGAAATGCTAAAGGAAGGGGAATAATTCGAC